>CAJNDV010033685.1:22199-33662 GCA_905221635.1 Symbiodinium sp. CCMP2456 | reverse complement strand
TTAGGGTTTTATGGTTTAGGGCTTAGGGATATACCCAGAGAGCCCAGTACCCCTTAATTAAGGAATATACCTTGAATTATAGGGGCCTTAATATAATAATTCAAGGTATATCCCTTAAATTAAGGGGTATTGGGTTCTCTGGGTAGGGTTTTCTGGGGTTTTAGGGTTTGGGGTTTGAGGGTTTAGGGGGGTTTAGGGTTTAAGGTTTTAGGGTCTTACGGTTGAGGGTTTTTAGAGTGTAGGGTTTTAGGGTTTAGGGTTTGGGGTTTTAGGGTTTAGGGTTTCGGGTTTTGCGGTTTAGTGTTTCAGGGTTTAGGGCTTTAGGGTTGAGTGTTTTAGGGTTTAGGGTTTTATAGGTTTAAGGTTTAGGATTTAGGGTTTGAGGTTTAAGGTCTCGGGTTCAGGGTTGAGAGTTCAGGGTCTAGGGTTGAGGATTGAGAGTTTAGGGTTTAGGGGTGTTATGAGTTTGGGGCCTAGGAAACTGTAGGGGTCAACAGGCTGCATGGCTGCACGAAACTAAGCTTCAACCAAAAGGTTAAACTTGGTTGAGGGGTTTAACCTGGTTGAGCAAACAAACCTGACCTTGGAATCGTAGGACGTAGGACATGTGTTGTTTCTTTTGCTAAGCTCCGAGCCCTTGTGCCTGTAGGGCCTTCGTGCGCTTTGTGACCCAAGCATGAAACCATAAAGACCTAAAGCCCGGAACCCTAAATACTACACCCTAAAACCCTAAACCCTAAATCCTAAATCCTAAACCCTAGACTGCTAGACCCTAAACCCTAAACCTAAAGCGATTCAATGGCTGATGCCCTTTGGCTTTACGAATGCCGTAGTCTTGAGCGCATGCTGACTCGCGAAGCGCTGCCACTCTTGATTGGACATGACAAGTTGTCCTGCAGATGCCGTGCTAGCCATGCACAGGAAACATACATGTGTAGATGCATGATATGTATGTATATATATATATATGTATAGATGTACACAGACATTCCAACACCCAACACTTGTCTTCGTGTGTAAGCCGGAAAAATTGAAACATTGAATAGCCCTAAGAACCTGAACCCAAATCCTTAGAATCCCTGAAGCTTTAATTCCGAAAACCCTAATAGACCCTCAAGCCTAAAGCCCTAAAAGCCTAAAACCCTAAAGCCCTAAACCCTAAAGCCCTAAACCCTGAACTAATCCTGAACCTTCAACCCCAAACCCTAAACCTTAAACCCTAAATCCTAAAACCCTAAATCCCTAAACCCTAAAACCCTAAAGCCCTAGACCCTAAAGCGTTTTACAACCCTAGACCTGAAGTCTTACGACCCCTTTTCGACTCTTAGAAGCAGGCTCGAGTATCATCGCAAAACCCCCGGCTACTGGTTTTAGGGTTTGGGGTTTAGGGCTTTGGGAGTACTACGGCCACCTAGACCCCTGGAACCCTCTATTCCTGTATGAGACGTATAGTCTCCATTATAGTTTTTTGTGGTTAACCCAATTCTGTATTTAGGATCCTATAAGGTAACCCAAAAAAGAACGACAATGGAGACTATGGCAGGGAAGCCCTTACTATATGGACACTTGAAGAAGCATCCACCGATGCCTTGCCGGGCGATGAAGCGGCCGAGCGCCAAACAGCCGACGGCGTCGTCTGGGCGCGTGCGAAAGCTGGGCTCTCAGGGACCCAGAGATTCCAATACCCCTTAATCAAGGAATATACCTTAAATCATATTAGGGATCCTACTATAATTTAAAGTATATTCCTTAATTAAGGGGTATTGGAGTCTCTGGGGATTTCTCAGAGCATTAATGTAGGTGCCTTAATCGTAAGAATAGGGGTTTGGGGTCCATTATACTGTAGTTATAACAAGGACATCCTCCCAAAAATAGTATTGGTAATGATTTAGGCCCCTATGAACCCTTTACGTAGGCCCCTCTATTACCTTTTGAGGCTCAGAGTCTTCAGCTTGAGGGTTCTAGACGTTTTCAGGTCATCAAGGCCTCGAGGGATTAAGGTGTTTGCAACTTGTCTTGATGTAAGGCTTGAGGGTTTAGGGTTTCAGGGCTCTAGTGTTTTAGGGTTTAGGGTTTCGGTTTTAGGGTTTGGGGGTTCGAGCAGGCGTTTGGGAAAGCCAAAGAGTGAGATTCCTTAAACAGGAATCTCAGCAAAGACTACACAACTGGGGAGGGAATCCGGAGTGTCTAGTTGTTCGCTTCAACAACTGATTTGCAAAGGCATGTCTAGGAGTCACATTCTAGTGCTGACAGTTTTGGGGGATCGGCATCTAGGGTTCAGGCTACTCGGATGGCCTGTTAGAGTTTCCGCTTAGGGTTTGGCATTAATCCCTAAACCCCAAACCCTAAACCCTGAGCCCTAAACTCTAAACCCTAAACCCTAAGCCCTAACCCCAAATCCTAAACCCTTAGCCTTAAACTCTAAACCCTAAACCCTAAGCCCTAAACTCTAAACCCCATTTAGGGGTTTGTGTCAGACTGCTGGACTTCTTGGACTTCCTGCTTGTTTTTTTGTTCTGCAAGGCCGCATCCGGTCGATGGCCGACAGGGGTTAGTGTAGGCTGAGGGCTTTGGCCTAAAATAAAGGGGCCTGAATAATTACCTATACCATTTTGGGGAGTTCCTTATGATAAGTATGGCATAATCTACCCCAAACCCCAAGTCTAATCATTAAGGCCCCTACATTGGGGTCATAGGGCTTTTGAGGTCTGAGGTGCGCAGCCGTCGGCAGTCCCAAAGGCCCACACAGCCATGGACTAGCTGGTCATGCCACAAACCCTAAACCCCGAAACCGAATTCCCCAAAACCCGCAACTAATCCCCGCGCCCCGACCAGATGCACGCACAGGCCTCGCACAGCACAGAGACCTGCAGCCAAACCGGCCATACCAACACAAAACGCCTAAAGCCCCCAGATCATGGGTGCTTGCGTAGTAGTTCCAAGCTACAGCATGTAGGCTTTTCTGCAGACTAACTTAGGTTTGCAGCTCTGTCGGAAAACGCCGCACCCTAAACCCTAAACCCTAAACCCTAAACCCTAAACCCTAAACCCCAGACCCAACACCACAACATCCCAAACCCTCATTCTCATTAGGCCCAAACTTCATGCCATAAGCCGAACCTCCCGACCCTAATCCCTATGCATAGTATCATTGTTTGCGGTTCCTTATTATGATACTACTAGTATCATAAGATATCCCCAAAACCCTTTTCTGCCCATTACCTTAAGAACGACATGACCCCTAGAAGGGTTTAAGGTTCATATACCATATAGGGAATCATAGTATGAGGGTATAGGGCACCTACTTTGAAGGGACATTTCGTCCTTTAAAGTAAGGCTTCTACATTACGTACTCTAGACCCTAAACCCTTAACACCTTAAACCCTAAGCCCTAAATCCTAAACCTGAAGCCCTAAACCCTAAACCCTTGGACCCCACAATCGCTGATCTCTGCAGCCCTGAGTCCACCAAGGCCGGTGAAGAAGCAACATGCACTCAAGAGACCTGGTGCCAAGGACTCTGCGGTTTGGGGCTTAGGGCCTGGGGGTTTGTAGGATTCAGGGTTGGGCGTTTGGGCTGGCTATGGTTTTGGGGCTTAGGGTTTGGAGTGTAGGGTTATGGATTTGGGCCTAGTGCCTAGGCTGGGAGAGCACAAGGGGGAGAAGGGATAGCCGACGTCAGCCAGCCCCCAAGACTGGGCGAGGAACCGGGGCGAAGGGAGGCCATGTCACCCCGGGGTTAAGGGTCAGGGTTTGTTTAGGGTTTGGGGTTGCTTGGCAAAGCCATTCGACTTTAGGAATCATAGCCAGTCAGGTAGCATATCAACATACTAGCACTGCGCCCAACACCCGGACCCTAGACCCGAAAGCATGATGGTGAAATACGAATATCATCATTGTTCTACGCTGAACTCTAAACCCTTATCATCAAAAAAGTTGCTTCTGAAGTTGTCCTGTCCTATGCCAAGCTTGCTGAAAAAATCCGATCTCTGGGCTCAATCTAAACAGCAGATTTTCCCAGGACCCCCGATGTGCCCTTTGATGAAGCTGTTAGGGTCCTGGTCGGCGGGTATTTAGGGCATAGTGGAGGGTCATACAGGGGCTTTGATAATTACCTATCCTTTTTTGGGTTCCCTACATTATGATTATAGCAATTATAATATACCCCGAAATCCAATTCTAATTATTAAGGCCGCTGTAGTAGTTTGGGGGCCTTAGGTCATGGTTGTGATAACTTACAGCAAGCTCCCTAAAACCCTAAACCCTAAACCCTAAAACTAAACCTTAAACCCTAAACCTAAACCCTAAATTCTAAACCCTAAAACCCTAAAACTAAGCCTTAAACCCTAAACCTAAACCCTAAACCCTAAACCCCTTTCTCACGCACTTGGCGAGGAACCCGGGTTCGATGACTTTGGCCGGCGGTATTCGGATATCTCGATGTTTTGGGACTCCGTCGAAGAGCGCTGGTACGGAAAGGCCCTGGAGCTTTGGTTTAGGGCGCAGGGAGAGGCAGCGGTTCGAGGGGTCTGGGCCTTAGGATTTCGGTGTAGGCGTTTATGACTTAGGTTGCTGAGCCAGGGTGAATGGTTGAGGGTTTAGGTTTTGGGGGTGGCTGAGGGCTTAAAGGATGTTATTTTTAGAAGGACTCAGGGTGCACGGCCAAGGGCTTTTGCAGATGAGTTGGGCTGACACCCCTTGTCCAGCACTGGACGAACGGCCCTAAACCCTATAAGGGCTAGGGTACAAAGCCGCCCCTTCCTCGTTTGCCCGGGTTCTTCGCGAAGCTTTGTCGCCCTTATGGGGTGTTTCTGAAACAGCCTGGACCCCAAAAGTATGTAGAATAATAGCCCTTCATGGGTTTTGGGCCATTATCTTACCTACTTTTGGGGGTTTAGGAAGAGTCAGCCCATGGAATCCGGAGTAGAAGGATCCTGGTAATGAGGACGCCGAAAAACATGATGCAAGCATTGCCTCGTGTATTTTGGAGGGCGGGTGGGTCGAGGGGTAGAGGGGTGGAGGTGGAGGTTGGAGCGTGTAGGGGTGGAGGTGGAGGTTGGAGGGTCAGGGTGGAGTGGAGGGATGGAAGGGCGGAGGGGGGGAAGCGTGGAGGGGTGCAGATCAGCTTATTTAACATGGGCTTGGTGGCCCGGGCCCGAAGCCAAGGGAGCGTGACAAAAATTGTTTGGGTGTTTCATCATCCGCATATTTAAGGCATATTTTAAATTTCAAGATGGTCACCGTATGTGTATGTATATATATATATCAGATCGATTTGCCGACCGATAGCTACATGGTAGACAGACAGATACAAAGATCTTCCGGTCCCCAAACACGGTCATATCCCCCTTCAAGAGTTGTTGTGTGTTGTCTTATGTTTGGGAGGCATCTATGCTCTAAGCCCTATAATAGCACACCCAAGCTGCACGGAAAGCGTGCGCCCTAAACACCTAGACCATCGACCCGAAACCCTAAACCCTAAACCCCTAAACCCCTAAACCCCTCAACCCCTAAACCCCTAAACCCAAAACCCCTAAACCCCTAAACCCTAAACCCTAAACACCTAGACGCAATCAGAAACAGCTTCCTCAGCCCCGCGTTTCTCTATGGCTCTTGGGAGGGGCTTTGTGGACCCAGAGTGGCCAAACTACTTTAATCAGGGTTTAGGGTTTAGGGGTTTAGGGTTTAGGGGTTTAGGGTTTAGAGGTTTAGGGTTTAGGGTTTTGGGTCGATGGTCTAGGTGTTTAGGGTGGCCAAACCCAAAGGCTCCATGTACCTTGGTAGTAGTTACTTAAGCCTTGAAGGGGTCCCTATGTAGGTACTTTAGGGCTTAAGTATCTACTATAAAGGTACATGGAGCCTTTGGGAAACTACTTTAATCAGGGTTTAGGGTTTATAAGGTTTAGGGTTTAGGGGTTTAGGGGTTTGGGGTGCGAAGGCGGTAGTTTCTACGTTAATGTGGACCTCTTCTTGCAAATACATTGTCCCTCCGCAGGGATCTGCATAAGGATAGCATTACGGATATTTAGTCCGTTAAGGCGGGTACTAGTCATGGTTTCAGTATCACCTTAAATCCTTTGCTCAACATCTTTACAGCCCTTCCATTTTCAGTAGGTCCCGCAGGAAGCCCTTAGAAGAGCCAGTAAAGCTTTCAGCAAGCCGCTTACAGCCCTCAGCAACCCCGTATAGAACACTTCGAAAGCCCGGGAAACCCTGTATGGAACCCTTAGGAGACACTTTGAAGCACCCCGAAGCCCCCAGAATAAAAGCCTTGGGCGGAGGTGGCCACATACTGGTCCAAGGAGGAGCCGAGCAACGACAGTGTCCTCGGTCGCTCCGCTTTAAGGTTTCGGGGCTTAGGGTTTGGGGATTACCTTAACCTCAAATATCCTACCTTTTTGAGGACTTGTATAAAGAATTCATAATAAGGGACCCTAAAAAGGTAGGTTCTTTAGGGCCCAGGTAGGGTTTAGGGTTTGGGGTTCAAGTCGTCAGCTTAGATCTTCTGAGATTGGGGCTTGAGGGCTCTTTAGGTTTAGGGTTTAGGGCATTGCGATGCAGTAGACGTCGGTCTCATGTGTTACACGCAGGATAACAGATAGCATCTTCGTAGCTGCAACATACCTGGTGCGCAGTCATACATATTCACAGTGTGCGCGTTTGGCTCAATGTCAGAAAAAGTTCTCCTCCTTTCGTCGGGCGCCTTGGTGCACCCTCGGTCGGCGCCTTGTGCCCCTTCACACAGCGGTAAATAAATGTTCTTGGAGGGGCGAGACACTCAAAGGGCCTTTGATAACAAAGCATGCATGCGTGCAAGCGTTTCCCCGCACGCGCATGAGTTCCACATGTAGAACTTGGGCACAGCCTTCAGCTCTGCATAGACTTGCTCCCTATTCAAACGACGATGATTATAGCACTCCAACAGATCCTTAATAACTACCTGGACCCCAAATAACCTACATGTTTAGGGTTCCTTGTTATGACTTCTTTAAATATAAGTCCCTAAACAGGTAGGTTATTAGGGGTTAAGGTACACCCTAAACCCTAAATCTTACTTTATACCCTAAACCCTAAACCCTAAACCCTAAACCCTAAACCCTAAACCCTAAACCCTAGCAGAGCCCCAAGCGTTGGACACCCCCTGGGTCTCAGGTGGTCTGTCAGAGACGCATGAGCCTGATTTGGCAACCTCCCGGCGCTTCCTTGAGGCCTGGACCAGGGTGCTTCAGGGTTTAGTAAGGGTTCTTCCGGTTTAGGGTTCTTCCGGTTAAGGGTTCTTCCGGTTTAGGGTTCTTCCGGTTTAGGGTTCAGGGTTTAGGGTTCTTCCGGTTTGGGGTTCAGGGTTTAGGGTTCAGGGTTCAGGGTTAGGGTGTACTGTAGAAGTTCGAGAATTCCCGTCCCAATCATTTAGGCACGTTTACGTAGTCCCCTGGGAAAAAGCTCCAGTCGACCATAGCTAGAAGCCTTGCAGTGTTATGGGGGCAAGACATCCAAAGTGTTCCCTACCCAGAGAACCCAATACCCTTTGACTAAGGGATATACTGTAAATCCTAATATTAAGGGCCCTATAATTTGATGTATATTCCTTAATGCAGGGGTATTGGGTTCCCTGGATAAACCCTAAACCCTAACCCTAACATAGTAGTGGCTCGGAGGCGGCTTGCACGGGTTTAGGGTTTAGGGTTTAGGGTTTAGGGTTTAGGGTTAGCAGCTACACCTGGGGCTTCGGGGTTCACGGCTAGTATACGGGTCGTTAAAAGCAGCAATGGCAGTAGTATTCACATCCTCTCACCGTGCATCTACACCGGTACTATGATATGGCCCAAAACCATACCTTACACCAGGGTTGAGGGGTTGAGGGTTGTGGATGTAGAGACCGGATTGGGCATCCCGTGTTGTCTGGCCCCGTAAACCCTAAACTCCTAAACCGGTATAATCCCTAAAAGCCCTTATCCCGTAAAGCTTAAGCCCTCATAATAATACCCCCTATGGGCCCTAAAGCCCTACACCCCTAAACCCTCAACCCGAAACCCTAAACCCCTATACCTGAAACCCGAATCAGGCACTCCGCCGACTGCCGGCGCCCCCTGCTTTCGACCACGTCGTAGACTGCGGAGCAGGCTACGACGTGGCTCCCCTGGTTTATGGGTTTCGGGTGTAGTCTATAGGGTTTAGGGGTTTAGCGCTTAGGGTTTAGGGTTTAGGGGTTTGGGGTTTATGGGTTTCGGGTTTAGTCTATAGGGTTTTAGATGTTTAGGGCTTGGCGTTTATGGCTATGGGTTTCCGGTTTAGTCTATAGGGTTTAGGGGTTCAGGGCTTAGGGTTTTAAGTGTTTGGAGGTTTAGGGTTTGGGGTTTATGGGTTTCGAGTTTAGTTTTATGAGTTTCGAGTTTAGTCTGTAGGGTTTAGGGGTTTAGGGTTTTGGGTTTAGGGGTTTATGGTTTGGGGTTTATGGGTTTCGGGTGCAGTCTATAGGGCTTTGGAATTTAGGGTTTATAGTCTTGATTATACGGTTTAGGGGTTTACGGCTTAGGGTTTAGTCTTAGGGGCTTAAGGTTAAGGGTTTAGGGTCTGAGAGGTTTCGGGGTTAGGGGCTTCGGGATCAGAACCACAGGGCTGGTGTTGGCTTCAAGGAAGTGTTTGACAGTTGAAGTTATCCTTCGGGTTCTGTGTTGTGGTGTTATGTTTTAAGAGTGATCGGGGTCAGCAGTTTCGAGATGAAGAGGGTTGAGACACATCCAGCAGAATTAGTCATATAGTAGGGGTTGGTTGCCGGTGTAACCCTAAACCTTTGTGCAGCCTTGGAGAAAACCCTTGCTAGAGCCCTGATAACAACCTTTGACACAACCCTTATAAAGCCGCATAAAACCTCTGAAAGAACCCTTCTGAAACCCTTAGCCCTAAACCCTAAACCTTTTTCACCCTACAAAAGCTGCCGTGGACAGGAGTTGGCCGGGCTGCTCGGATGAGAAATTCAGGGCTCAGCTCAAGGAATCGACAGCTTTTTTCAGAGCCTCAACCCCGTACATCCCCAATAGGGGTTTGCGGTTGAAGGGCTTAGGGTCAAGGGGTTATTTAAGGGTGTAGGCCTTAAGAGCGACATAAACTAATTCAGCCCCAGACCCGAAAGTTTAGGGTTTAAGGCTGCGCAGTTTATGTCGCTGGTAGTGCTTCCCCCAAACTTGGGGTGAGGGAGTGAGGGATGCAGTCAGAGGATGGCAAAGGCGAGGATCCATGTCGCACGTGTCGAAGGGTTCATATAGCGCACAGCCGTACATCTCATCGTGCATTGCCTCGAGCCCAACAGCTAGTATGTCCTCTATCGTGTTCCGTTAGTTTTTGTCCGTAGTGCAGTCAGCCCGTCAGCGTTTTGTGTTGTTATCTTGAGGGATTTGCAGCTTGCCCCGCAAGGACCGCCACCAGGAGGCCACGACAACCCTGAAACTGAAAACCCGCCTCATCTGTTCAAGCCGCCCAAGGCCCAAGACCCTGAGCTTTGCATAAGTTTTCAACACCCTTACCTTCCATTCTCCAGGAGTAGTGTGCTCTGTCCCCAACAGTCTCGGCTCCTTCTTCCCCTGAGGTGTCAGAGGCACTGCTTCTGGGCAGCTTTGAAAACCTCGATCTGGTTGCCACTTTGCTGCTGCAGTGTGCAGGGACAGGGCCTCCAGGCCCCTATAACAAGGACTTCAAAAGGGACCCTAATTTACAGAACTACCCTCGTGTATATATGAGGCAGACAGCTACACCTACGAACACTGTTAAAGACATCCACAAAATCGGACAGACATGGACAGAGCTGTCGGCGGCATTCGCTTTTGTACTGAAGAGTGTTAGCGATTGGGCAAATACCTACCCTATCAAACCAACCACTGCACTGGCGCATGTTCGGGAATGTTTTCGAGAATCTACACCACAGACGAAGCCCTTCACCCGCCCTACACCCTACACCACAGCCGGTAGTCTTCCAAAAGCACCGAATGCCAAAGTCATGGCCTTAAAGCTCCAACCCCCAGACTTCATCCCACCCATAAATAATCAAAAAACAAGGTACAAAGCAGGAACACTACTCCTGAAGATCCTACAAACCTTGCAGCTGAAAGATCCACCGAAAAATGCGTGTTTGTATGTTTTTGGGTATGTATGTATGTATGTATGTATGTATGTATGTATGTATGTATGTATATATATATATATACATACCTAAACCCAACAAGGACAAAGCCACTACATCTCGAGGAGCCCTGCAAGCCTTTGCTTGCAGAAGCGATGAAACGCCTAAAGGGCCGACAGAACGTTCGCCCTTTGGCGGAGTTTGTTGGGATTTAGGCTTGGGGCCCAGGGATGAGGGAGCGAGGGGTTATTTAGGATTTGCAAGCCTTCGGATTTAGGGTTAGTTTAGGGTATAGTTGGACTGTATATACTATAAGCGTAGGGTCTGACCCTCTATAAGTAGTGATTACAGCTTACGATTCAGAGTTTGGGCTTTCTAGGCTTCGGTTACCCTAAACCCTAAACCCTAAACCCTAAACCCTAAACCCTAAACCCTATGTGCAGTCAGCTGTTTCAGGGGTACCCAAGAGGACCCCCGGATCGCTGGGAATCAGCGTCTCCCAGAGACTCCAAGACCCCTTAATTAAGGAATATACCTTAAAGCATATTAGGGATCCTACTATAATTCAAGGTATATTCCTTCATTAAGGGATATATCTTAAATCATACTAGGGATCCTCCTATAATTTAAGGCATATTCCTTAATTAAGGGGTATATTCGAGTCTCTGGGCTAATGCTGATGGGCCAAAATCGACAAGCAAAATTCCATCGTTGGCTGTGGCATCCCAACCAGGTGAGCAATGGCATAGTTCTCATCATAGGCTTATGAAGTTTAGGGTTCAGGGGTTTAGGGGTTTTGGAGGTTTAGGGTTTGATGATAGAGCAGGAGTTTATACCGGGCGAGTCGGGCCATGGGATCTCGCCCTCCACCGCGCACCTCAAGCTCAGAGATTTCACGATTCAGGCTTAAGGGTCTGCAGTGCCAAAAGAAGCCCCAAAAAGCCCCAGAAACTTGCCCTATAAATATACAGCCCTGTAAAGCCCTATAAATATAAAGCCCCACAAAACCCCATAAATATTAAGCCCCGTAAACCCCTGTAAGACGTAAGGAAAGCCAGAGTCCGGACTTCTGTTGCACTGCAAGACTCAAGACCTGAAGCTCTGAAGCGAATGCAGCACATCTATTGTCAACAAAAACCCTAAACCCTGTAGTTTAGGGTTTAGGGTTCAGGGTTTAGGGTTTAGGGTTTAGGGTTCAGGGTTTAGGGTTTAGGGTTTAGGGTGTAAACAGAAACATGTCGAAACGCAGCAGCAACCTAAGCACAATAGCTGCTCAGCAGTACCCTAAGGGTCCAAGTAGTCCTTATTTATGGTTTTAGGTACCCAAAGAGGCCCCATAGTCCTTAAATA
>CAJNDV010033684.1:20667-33664 GCA_905221635.1 Symbiodinium sp. CCMP2456 | reverse complement strand
ATACGTGTATATATATATATATTGTACACCTGTGTGTGTTGGCTTTCTATGTGTTTTCGTAGTTTACTGAATCTATCTGTCTGCCTTACTGTTTATGTTTTATTTGCTTGTCTACACACACAGAGCCGTACTGCTGCTAGTGCTGTCCTACATTTGCAGAAGTTCTGCGTCAGTATATTTGGTATGCATCATCTATATGGTACTTCACTTCGCACTGAATCCAGGCCAAGACAATCAGACGTGCTGGGTTTTGCACCTTGGCATTTTGAGCAGTGCGGACGTCGCAGGGATGAAACTTGAAATGGAAGGTTTCAAGGTTTGCGTTGACGGCAAAACTTCAGGAAGGTACAAGCAGCTGTTTTCGGGCGTACGCAAGCTGAGCCCCAAGTTAAACCCTTAAGGATATTGGGGGGGATGGAGCGGGGTCTTTCTCTCCGCCTTGCTGTGGCGGTGGGATCCGGAGATGCCTCATACTAGATCTGTTACCCCTAAAGTTCTTTTCCTTGTTCGTCGAAAGCCTGGCGAAACCGTAGGGTGGGACTGTACCTCGCATCCCCTCCCCCAAGATTCATCGAGGTCCCGGCACACGAACAAAGGACAGCTTGAATTTGACACCCGAGCGTTCCGAAGCATCACGGCCCTGCGCAGTAATCTCACACCACCCCAGAAGTCCAAAAACTGCACAGGCGGCTCCCCTGTAAGGCCTAATCAAAGGTCTGGCATGCACGGTCTTAGCTGATTTTTCCTCATCGAGAGGGATCGCTTTCTGCACTTTGTCAGCACCGCTGCTGAAGTGGCACCACTGCACGCCAACCCGTTGAATTGGTGCAAGAAGTGTGGGGAAAGAAAGGAACACTCATCTAAACCGAAATCTAGGATGCTGAGGACTGTGATGCTGAAGATGCTCCGATCAAGACCGTGTTGTGCACAAAGCTTATATCATCGCCATGCTGTGCCGCTGCAGATCTTTTGACGGATGCTATGACAGGAGGGGCTAGCTTCTCTTACGCAGAGGGCTTGTTTCTGCATTGCAGATGGCCTTTCAACCCTAGAGACGCCGGTGCAATTTCGCAAGTAAGCCGTCACACATTTCCGAAATCCCTAAACCCAAAACCCGGCTACCGCACTTTCGGGTTGCGAGGCTGCAGTGGTGCGAGGAAGCACTTCACAGCCCAGCCCTCAGCTACTTGGCACCAGGAAGAGGATGCTGAAGAACACCACCCCGGTTTGAAGACCGAGAAATCCTGCGGGCTTAGGCTTTCGGGTTCAGAAATTAAGGTGGAGGTTTAGGGCTTGGGATTTTGGGCTCAGCAATCACATTACGTAGAGGGTTTAGGGTTTAGGGTTCAGGGTTTAGGGTTAAGGGCTTAGGGTTTAGGGTTTAGGGTTAAGGGGGGGTGTAGTTTCCAACACCGAGAAAGCCTGACGCCAAGAGCTGGAACCTTACTTACAGGGGCCTGAATACATGGCGAAAGGTTGCTTTTGAAGGGTTCTTCAAAGTGTCTATAAGGGTTTTGTATGAGGTTTTGTAGAGTTTTAGGGGCCTTAAGGAATAAGAGTAGGGCTTTGGCTTTGGGCAAAAAATTGTGCTTTTGCTACAAGAGGAACCCCATGCAAATAGCACTGGTTGTTCCATCTTCTATATGCTGTGCCGAACTAATTATTGTAACATTGCAAGATTTAGCACTTGCTACTTATACTGTCACTATATATGGCTTACAGAAGGATAGTACCGCTGCATTCTGAAAGCTACAATATTCTGGTTGCATTCTCGGGGTTCGGGTTCTGCGGACCACAAGAAGTCTGCACCCTCCCTATGCGCTCGTGGCGAAACCAATTTCATAAGGGCTGTCGCTTGTGCCTTCGCAGGACATGCATGCACATGGAAAACGTATCAAACACACTCAACATTCGCAGCAAGACAGATGTACAAAGTGAGGCAGTGCAAAGAAACAGGCGCATCGATCCGCGCAAAAGCGGCCGGCAAATGTGGACAATCAGAAATAGTCCGCAAAGCATAAAGGGAGATGGCAAATTCAATGAAGAGATGTCCTTCGAACACATAAGACGATTTGATACGAAGATAATTAGATACGTGGGTGAGTCTCAGTCAAGGTAGATCCGCGAACAGAGGCAGGCATACCGACGCGAACAGACACCAGCGCCCCAACACCAAAAATTCCGGAACTCGAGCGTGTTTTAATGCCTTATGTGGTATGCAAGGCGCCTGTATTAGATTGCTCTTCACGATTGACCCTCACGATGCAAGCCTGAATCTGAAAAACAAGAAAGCTTAATGTAGGAGACTTACTAATTACCTATATTATTTTGGGAGGTTCTTTTTATAACTATAATATAATATACCCCAAAACCCTATTCTACTTATTTTTAAGGCCCCTAAGCCCTTAACCCTTATAGTGGCCCTTATCGTGTCCCTTTTAGGGAACCCCTTTTAAGGATCCCTTTAAAGGAACCTGCTTTTTAAGGGCCCCTATATCCTAAACCTTTACAGTAGCCCTTATATAACCCTTGGAGGAACCCGTTAAAGGAACCCCAACACCCTATTCTAGTTGTTAAAGCCCCAAAACCCTAAACCCTAAACCCTAAACCCCAAGCCCTAAGTCTTAAGCCTCTCTGTGCCTCAGCATACTCCGACCCAGGCGCCTGTGAGCCACTGGCGGAGGGCTTTCTGCGCCGATTTCTCCAATTCTGCTGGGTCCTTCCGTCAAGAAGGGTTTAGGTTTTAGGGTTTAGGGTTTAGGGTTTAGGGTTCAGGGTTTAGGGCTTTAGGTTTAGGGTTTAGGGTCCGTCAAGAACACAAAAACTCCAATATCCCTTTATTAAGGAAAACCTTAAATCTTACTAGGGTTCCTACTGTGATTTAAGGCATGTTCCTTAACTAAGGAATATTGGAGTCTCCGGGAAGTAACAATCCGAATTCCATAATGAAACGCCCCTTCGCCCTAAACCCTAACCTTCGTAACCCTGAGCCCTAAACCCTAAACCCTAATATACGGGCCTAAATAGTTACCTATGCTAGTTTAGGGCTCCTTTATTATAGTTATAGTATGGTATACCCCAAAATCCCTATTGTAATTATTGAGGCCCCTACATTAAACCTTTAGCTTCGCAACCATGGCCAGAGAAGTCTAGGTCCCGAAGACCCAACCGGCTCAAATCTCGAATCACTACGGTTGATGATATCAATCATGGGGTTTAGGGTCTTAGGGCTTAGGGTTTGGGGTTTTAGGGTTTAGGCTTTAGGGTTTTAGGGTTTAGAGTTTAGGGTTGATGATATAAATCCTGCTTTACCCATGATAAGGAATATACCATGGATTTATATCATCAACAGTCGCCCCAAAAAAGTACATGGGCAGCTCTCTAAAACAGGGTCTCTTTTCGGGGGTCCTTTAGATAAGGGTGCCGTACTATGTTGGTGACCCTAATTTGGAGAACTACCCACATAAGCATGAGCATTGTATAAGGATATTCCTACCTTATTGGCGTTCATGATTAAGGGGGTTTAAAGGGGATGTCCCGATGCTCAGTCTTGCTTATGTGCTGTTTTCGGGGCCCTACTGATCTCCCGTCCGGGCAGATCCAGCAGGCAGCCCCGGATTGCCCCTTGTCAGTCCATAGATCACAATCATCATAAGTATAACAAACTAGCTGTGGAGATGATAATACTCATAATAATATCACGATAGCATAGATGATGATAATCATAATGGTTGGTTTGGATAATACTCAACAAAAACATATTCACATAATATTTATAAAAAAAAATAATAACAACAATACCCAGGATAATAAAATCCACCAGAACGTGTGGCGCTTGGTTAAACGTTTCCGTCCGACTGTCCCACGGCTAGCGTCTTGAGTTTTAGGGTAGGGTTTGGGTTTATGGCTCAGGGTTTAGGGGTTTAGGGTTTGGGTTTCGGTTGCGCTTAGGGTATGCTGCAAGTGCTCTGGATCCTGAAATTACACACAGCCAGTTGAGACCTTAGCCGAGCCATCAGAAAGCCCGAGAGCTAATCCAAAACAATCGAAAGCCCCAAATGCCAGTCCTCTTGACCTGAACAACACACCCCGCATCTCGAAACCGAAGCTAAACCCTCCAAAATCATAATCTGAATTTCTCAGCCTGACATCCTTAGCCGCAAAGCGTCCTGGACCTTCTCTGGCGGCACAAAACGGAGGAAGAGCGGCTGAGCGGCTGTGATACCGTAAGCTGCTTCTGCCTTCGGCCGGGGAGTTTGGGATTCCGCAAGCTTTGTCAATGTTCAGTGCTTGGTTGGACTTGGGACTTGTTTTACAAGCAGCGCTTTAAGAGTACAAGAAGTTCAGGACTCGAGTTTAAAAATAAGTGTCTCTGAGAATTTAGTATTCGCTTTCGCAGAGGCTTCCAGCCCACAACTGCCTTACTTTCAAATCCTGTTGCTGTTGAGGAATTAGAATTAGGTTTCCATATTCATAAAATGCCGGAACCAAATGTACTCCCATACTTCCTAAAAACTCCTTACCCTCTAGTCTAAATCCTCCTCAATGGTAACACAGGATCAAGGTGCAGGCCCTTACTTCGCAGATGTATAGAACGGGCTGTGATTCAAGATGATGCTCGGCTCGCAACTTAACTGCTCAGGACTCATTGCAAAGAATACAGAAAAGCATAGTATTGTATAGTGTAGTATAGATAGTACGGTATGGTATAGCTTCGCATAGGATAATAGTATGGTCTAGTGTAGTATAGGGTATGGTATAGCTTCGCATAGGATAGTATGGTCTAGTGTAGTATAGTTCAGTTTAGTATACTGGCTTGCATCGTCCCACAACCCGAAACTCTGCACTCCACGACAGCCCGACCTCCAAAACCATAGCCTGAACCGAAAACTGCCCCCCTGCGCAAGACAATCCATGCTAGGTTTTTTGTTTTTAGGGTTTAGGGTTTAGGGTTTAGGGTTTAGGTTTAGGGTTCCATGCTAGAGGCCTTGGCAACCGCCTTGCTCAGATCTTACGAACCGTGTCACTCTGAGCAATCGTATCTATGGGGTCTCCAAACCCTAGTTCATCCCTAAATCCCAAAGAAACCCAGTGTGCCGCACCAACATCATGCAAACTCTAAACCCTAAACCCTAAACCCTAAAAAACCCTAAAAACCCTAAACCCTAAACCCTAAAAACCCTAGCCTTGGCCCTGAAAGCCTTCAAACAAGAATCAGTCGGCACCCCAGAGATATTGGGCGCTTCAAAAATCGGGCCTGAACAGTTGCCTCAGGGTGTTGGGGTGTAATGTAGGGGCCTTATTGATTAGGGTTTGGGGGTAGAGTATACTAATCATGTAGTAAGGAACCCTAAGGAATAACATTGGTAAGTATTTAGGCCTCTATATTAGTATGATTGCACGAAGTAGCTCTCAGCAGTGCCTATAGGATGTGCTTGGCTTCATGGAAGGCGGAATTGCGATCAACACAAACTTGCTCAATCGGGACGACAGGACAGTATTATTCTAAGTAAAGTAGCTGAGTCCGTCGGGCGCGCCTGCTTCACAGCCAGCTTGTAGAAAGGGATGTCTGCCTCCTCCATGACCCTGAAGGGCTTTAGGGTTTAGGGTCTATGGTTCCCCTAAACCCTAAAATCTAGGGTCTAAACCGTCCGTATACCCTACAGACAACTCCAAAGCATGAACCCTAAAGCCTAATCCCTAAACCCTAAACCCCCTAAACCGCAATTAGGTTTAGCGGCCAGCCGGCTCCGAGTTAGAGAAGATAAGTTCAGGGGCTCAGGGCTTCCTTTGGGGTTGCGTTTTGTATAGGGTGGATCGGTTTGGGACTCGCTTTGGGCTTGGGGTTGGGGTCTATGGTGGCCTTGTTGACAGCTTCTGCTTCAGGGCTCGGCGTAACCCTAAACCCTAAACCCTAAACCCTAAACCCTAAACCCTAACCCTAAACCCTATAAGCCCTGAACCCTAGACCCTAAACCCGCGAGTGCCTTTTCGCAGTGAGCCCATCGCCATGTGGGTGCCGTGCCGAGCCACAGTGGAAGCCCGGGAGGCTGGCCTGGCCAAGAGAAAAAACAAAGCTGTCAGGGTTTAGGGTTTAGGGTTTAGGGTTTAGGGTTTAGGGTTTAGGGCCAAGAGAAAAAACAAAGCTGTCAGGCTTTAACCTTAGGTAGTATTATTAGGGGTACCACTTAAAGGGTACCCCTTTAAAACCCTACTTTTGGCTCTCTTAAAAGGGACCTTATTGAGAGGGTCTATATCCCCAAGGGTCCCCCTAATCCTAGCTCCCAAACGTAATGTAGCTGTAATCTAATGTAGAAGCCTTAACAATTAGAATAGGGTTTGGGGGGTATATTATGCAATAAATAAACTACGGAAGCTCTAACATAGTACTGGTAGTTATTTAGGCTCCTATAGCACTTTAACCAAAGATAAGGGGGCTTTGGCTTGGCTGTTCGTTTGTTTCGAGCTTTTGGTGTTGGCGACTTTACGCTTAGTTTTGCGGTTTGATGGTTCGCAACCTGTAGGGTTTATCCCAGGCTGTCCAAGGGGAACTGCTTCTTCTACAACAAGAGAAAGAACACTGACTACACTGGTCTTAAACAAACATACACTACGACCAGGATCTTGGGTGGCGACAGAAAAATGACAGCAACAGCAACAGAGGTTGCAGCAAAGCAAGCTCAAGCAGAAGAGTCAACCTCTGAGAAACAAGACACGATGGAGTACGAAACTGATGCTGAGCCCAAAGCCACGTAAGCCAGACTCGCAAGCCCCGGTCAATGCCAGGCCACATGTGGACAAAAAACAAACACATGCTAAGCTTCCAGGAAGCTCTGAAGCCACGACCCACCAGGAATCTATCAGGCCGGTGACTGACCCAGTACTTCGGCGCCCTGTCAACCCCCTAAACCACAAAAACCCGAAGCCTAAACCCCTAAACCCTAAACCCTAGGCCCCAAGCCCCAAACCCTAAACCTAAGCCTGAAAAAACCATAGAACCCGAAGCCCCAAAGCCACAGGGGGGCGCCTGGCAACAGCCTCGGAGTTCAGAGGGTTTTGGGGCTTCCGTCTTCTCGCAGCTGGGTTTAGGGCTTCGAGCTTCGGGCGGGCTTAGGGTTTGGGGTCTAGGGTTTAAAGTTTAGGGTCGGGCTTGGGTTCCTGCGAGGGCTACTAGAAAAGTAGGGCGTGCAGTGCTTTAGAATTTGAGATCAAGACAACAGTTCCGAACGGCTTGGGACTTTCTCTCTACTGCTTGCGTCTTGCGGATGTCGCGTTCAAGGCTATGTGGGTGTGATATAAGGGGGTAAGTTATCGTGTAGTGTCATGCAGCTATAGAACTTTGAGGTGAAGGGATTGCAAAGCATTTCGGCCACTATCGTAGGACTTGGGTTGAAGGCCTCACGGATTTGGATGCTCAGGGTGCAGGGCTTTCTGCTTTCTGCCGCTGATCTTTGAGTCCCCCAGTAGCGGGGGACGAGGATGAAGGACTCTAGCGTGAGCATGACGCTGCAATTCATGGCCACATGCTGTGTTGAGTTCGCAATCTGCATTTCAGGCGAAACCGCGCGTATCGCAACACAATCAAATCGAAAGAGATTACGCCCTGAAAAACCATCGAGCCATAACGATTGTGACAAACAAGCGGGAGCTCAGGATAACCGTAGGACCTTGGGACAGACGGGGATACGGCTAAGCGGCCCAAAGTATTTAGGGACTGACGTGTTTGTTCTCTCCGAAGCTTCGCCAGCCTGTGCCGATGTCCCTGAGCTTTCTACCTTCCAATCCAGGTCCCAAAGCCTTCAAGCACCCTCAACCCTAGTCGCTTAAACCTTTAACCGCTTACTTAGCCCTAAACCCGTCAACCTAAACCTGAAACCCTAAACTTGTAGCCTTTAACCCCCCCCCTTCGACCCCCTAAACCATGAACCTTTATCTCCTTCAGCCCTGCGCCCCCCCCTTGGGAGTCCGAGTGGCCTTTGCCCACCAGCCAGAAGTCGTAGGTCACCTCACTTTTGGAGTATCCCGGGGGGTTTTAAATTTAACGGGCTCCCTTTGTTCTCCAATTGTGGTAGGCTCTTAAACTCTACACCCTGAAAGATTGCAGGTTGTCTGCTGCTGGGTCATCTTGGTATCGCACTTTCGAGGCTTCGAATGCTTCAAGTTCGGGGTTTTTTGGAGGTTCAGGGCTCAGGGGTTAGGTCTCAACTGTTCGCTCCCATTCTTGCAGTTCAACCATAAAGAAAGCCTTTGCGGGATTCGAGAATCTAGATTAGGGTTTAGGGTTTATCTAGAGCAGCATGATAGAATCTTTTTGATGCCTTGGAGGCCTCCTGTGACAAAAAAATCCGAGTGACACGTGCATTGGTCCATACTTCCGTTCAGTTTTCCAGGCTCCGATGCTAATGTAGGGGCTTTGATAATCAGAATAGGGTTTTGGGGGCTGGAAATTTTAACTATAGTATAAGATACCCCAAGCCCTATTCTAATTACTAAGGCCGCGAAGTATATCTTTCGCCTCCACCCCTCACCCCAACCCTGAGCACCCCAAGCCCTCAACGCCAAGCCGGAGACCCCAAACACTGACCCCTCAACCCTAAACCCTAAACCCTAAAACCCTAAACCCTAAAACCCTAAACCCTAAACCCTAAACCCTAATCCCTAAACCCTAAACCCTAATCCCTAAACCCCAAACACTGGAGGAGCCAAGTCGCCGGAGGGATCTCGCCCATCTGCAGCGGTGCGGCACACCAGAGCCTCTCATCCGACTGTTGGCTAGGGATTCTAGGGGTTCAGGGTTTAGGGATTAAAGGGGTTTAGGGTTTAGGGATGAAGGATTGTAGGGGTTTAGGGTTTAGGGTTTATAGGGGTTTAGGGTTTAGGGTTTAGGGTTTAGGGATTAAGGATTGTAGGGGTTTAGGGTTTAGGGGTTTAGAGTACAGGTTCTCAGGAGGCCCGCGAGCACCTGCTTCGAGTTAGGGTTTCAGCCAACAGCTGCAGGCTTGCGGGAGTCGTCGAAGGTCACGGTTCGCCAGATTTCTGGGTCTCGCCTGTAGGACCAATGTAGGGCCTTTAAAATTAGAACAGGGTTTTGGGGTCCTTGATGGTAGAATTAGAAGAAGGAACCACAGTGTAGATAATTTTTGAGGCCCCCAAACTAGACCCGAAACCCTAAACCCTCAATAGGCGAAGCCTTTAGGACTAGATATAAGGGTCCAGGCGACCCAAGGACCTAGGGGCTTGTGGCTCTTGCGGGAGGCCTTGGCTCGTAGGGCTTTCAGGTCAACAATGTCACGGTTTAGGGTTTAGGGTTTAAGGGTTTTGGGATTTGGGTTTAGGGGTTTTCGGTTTAGGGTCTTCTTGTTTGCTCAAGCTGCGCAGCCTACTGGGTTCGGGTTGGGCACATTGTTTGCCTTCGTTTGTTGCGAGGCCCCGACCAACCCCTCGAGTCTAGAGCCCTGTGACCCGATATACGACTGGTTCGGGGTTTCGGGAGGTGTAGAAGGCCTAGCTTAACATCCGTGTGATTGACAGGTCCTGACTTATATCAGATGCGAGACGCACTGTACTGGGCTATATCCTGGGTTCCGCCAAACACCTGAATAATCCCGGCAACCACGGGAGCCTAGTGTAATACACTTGACGCTCTGAAGAGGGCTGTCTACTACAACTTCAGGCAGGCTCATTAGCCATCGGAGCTTACGGCAAAACTGCTAGGACTTAAAAGGCATACTCCGAATGGGCTGAGGCTTCTGCTCTTGATCCTTGAAGCCCATGGAGATGTTCAGCATGGCGTGGGTACCTGACCGTTTCTCCAGTGCTTGAATCAGGCCTGAAAGTTTGGAAGGTCGACCCCCGCTCAAAAATGGCTTTAGGGTTCAGGGTTTTCAAAAATCCGTGCTTTCGCAACTCCATAGTAAGACACTGCAATTATGAGGTCGGGAGGCTGTTCCTGGATGAGAACATGCCTTGTAACATTGTAAAGTGAATGGTTCTGTCAACCACGACCATCGCCACGTAGAAACCTAAAACCAAAACGGTTCCTGGAAATGGATCCGACCTGTCACAATCGACGGCATCAAGGCTCCTGGCTCAAGGATACCTTTGCTAATGTAGGGGCCTTAATACTTAGAATAGGGTTTTGGGCGCCCTTTTTTCTCTTTTAAGAATGGGGAACCCCCACAATGGTATGGGTAATTATTTAGGCCCCTACATTACGATGCCTCGGGCGCTATAGGGCTCTGAACCTGCTGCGGTCGCCAACTGCCAACCCCAAGGGCTCAATACCCAAAACCTACCAAAAACCTGCTTTTTTGGGTAGGGTCCACATAAATTCCACATTCGGATTTAAAATGCGAAACTACAAAAAAGCTTGGTTTTGGTAGGCTAAGCTTGACCCCTGAAGTCCTAGCCCCCAAACCCAAGGGCCTCAACCCTTCATTCCTTCACCCTTTAGAGCACTAAACCCCGAACATAAACCGAAACCCTAAACCCTAAAGCTCTAAGCCTCTAAATCCTAAACCCTAAACCCTAAAGCCCTAAACCCCGAGCAAAAACCTAAACCCTAAACCCTAAAGCCCTAGACCTCTAAATCCTAAACCCTAAACCCTAAAGCCCTAAACCTCTAAATACTAAACCCTAAAGTCCTAAACCTCTAAACCCTAAACCCTAAAGCCCTAAACCTCTAAATCCTGAATCCTAAACCCTAAAGCCCTAAACCTCTAAAGCCTAAACCCTAAAGCCCTAAACCTCTAAACCCTGACGCCCAAAGCCCTAAACCTCGAAACCCTAAACCCTAAAGCCCTATACCTCTAAATCCTAAACCCTAAACCCTAAAGCCCTAAACCTCTAAATCCTAAACCCTAAACCGTAAAGCCCTAAACCTTTAAACCCTAAACTCTAAAGCCCTAACCTCTAAATCCTAAACCCTGAAGCCCTTCAACCCCAAAGTCGCAACAGCTCGGCGCACCCGGCAGGAAGTTGATGGAACCCGCATCCATGAGCTGAGCTCCCCTGAGCGACTTCTGGCAGTTCTACCGTCCCTGACTTGTTGGTCTGGGGTTTAGGGTTTAGGGTTCAGGGTTTACTTATCTAGCGTTCCTGAAAAGGGATCCTTGAAAGGGATCTAGAGGGGTTCCTTCAAGGGCTCCTTAAAAGGGATCTATAGGGAGTTCCCTCAAGGGCTGCTTAAAAGGAATCTATAAGGGCTCTTTCAGGGTACTTAAAGGACCATCGGACTCAGTAACCAGGGATATTATTGGGTTTAAGGTACATTTAACCATACTCGCTACATCCCAGGATCCTTCACGCAGGGTTGAGGGTTCAGGGTTTACGTGGAGGGTTTACTGGGTTTCTGCGTCTTTTCGTATATACGTAAAAACTTCGGTTTTTTGGCATCATAAAGAGAGATTTTATGGCAAATAACATGCCTGCTTTACTATGGTGACTGTAATAAAGCTCTTTCGCAAGAAACGTTTCAGGTGTATAGGGCTTAAGGCGTCAGAACTCAAGGCGTCACACCTGTGGCACAAGAGCGCACCACACATGCATGAGCTTCAGGTGCGAAACGAACAGGCCTGGTTGGAATGCAGTGCAAGGCAATCTAACATAACGTAATGTAACTCAATATGATTAAACACACCGTGTTACATTATATTAAATATGTGGTGACCTGTTCGGTTTAAAAAGTTTAAAGGTTTTTGAAGGAGGTGCATGAGAGTTCGTGATGAGTCTCCTGCCTGAGCTGAGCTGAGATGACTGGGATCCCTAAGTTCAGCTCCAGAACGCTCTCGGGATCTCGGGTTTCGGGCTTAAGGCTTAAGATTAGATCTGTTAGTCCCCCAAGCCCGGAACCCCATAATCTTGGAACCTCCTGAACGTCTTCACATAGCGGCCTTAGTAATTAGACTAGGGTTTTGGGGTACATCATAGTACAATCGTAACTGAACCTTCAATTAAGGGATATCCTAAACCCTAAACCCTAAACCCTAAACCCTAAACCCTAAACCCTAGACCCTAGACCCTAAACCCAAAACAAACATCAGGCTTCTAGAAACAACTCTTTCCGCGCGAGCCTTGACACATCCGGATCGACGCCTCCCAGGGAAGAGCTGTAGGAAACCATGTCTTAGAGAAACGCGCATGTACGCTTTAGCGTTTTCGGCTTCAGGCTTTAGGGTTTAAGTTCGGGGTTTAGGACTGTGATGGGTTGAATTTAGCGTTGTGGAGCTTGGAATGTAGCTGTTTAGGTTGAGGCTTAGAGGTTTTGGGGTTTAGGCGGTCAGGGGTAAGGTTTCAAGGGTGCGGGGTTTACAAGGGCTTCTTGTAGGATTTTAGGGTTTTGGGCTTCGCGTTTACACTTTCAAGGTTCCTGTCTTCAGCAAGGGATTTGGGGGTTTAGGATTAATAACAGTTTACGGGCTTGGGGTTGTAGGGGAAACACTTACGCTCCCAAACCTGAAACCCCTAAACCCCGAAACCCCTAAACCTGAAACCCCTAGCAAACCCCTAAACCCTAAACCCCGAAACCCCTAAACCTGAAAGCCCTAAACCCCGAAACCCCTAAAACCCGAAACCCCTAAACTAAACCCCCTAAACCCCTAAACCGCTAAAACCCTAAACCCCTAATCCCCTAAACACCTACTTATCCCTGATCCCCTAATCCCCTAATCCCCTAAACCCCTAAACCCGAAACCCCTAAACCTGAAACCCCGAAACCTGAAACCCCGAAACCTGAAACTCCGAAACCTGAAACCCCGAAACCTGAAACCCCGAAACCTGAAACCCCTAAACTAAACCCCCTAAACCCTTAAACCCCTACAACCCTAAACCCCTAATCCCCTAAACACCTACTTATCCCCTAATCCCCTAACCCCTAAACCCCTAAACCCGAAACCCCTAAACCCGAAACCCCTAAACCCGAAACCCCGAAACCTGAAACCCCGAAACCTGAAACCCCGAAACCTGAAACCCCCACACCCGAAACCCCCAAACCCGAAAC
>CAJNDV010033684.1:0-11833 GCA_905221635.1 Symbiodinium sp. CCMP2456 | reverse complement strand
AGCTCCAGCAATGTGGGTTCTCTGGCTGTCGAACTGTTGGACCGCTGCTTGCTCTGAAGGCGTCATACTGCGCTGTTCGGCCATGGCAAAATGCCTCAAAGGTGATACGAAGCCACACGCCTTGAGGCGTTGTGGTCGGGCGTGCTAACTGCAATCTTGCAACGTGCAAGCTGGCAAACCGAGATGCCTGGGTCTAGGGTTTAGGGTTGAGGGTTTGGGGTTGAGGGTTTATTAGGAAGATACCATGATTCCCATGTTAAACGGCCCCTGATTCCCTGAACAGCAACCCCGTAAACCGCGAAATCCTTCACCCCAAACCCTGAAACCCTGCACGCGGTTTAGGGTTTAGGGTTTAGGGTTTAGGGTGCACTCTAGACTCTAGGCCTCCAATCTCTCTAAGCTCGGGCTCCAAGAGTGGAAGCGTTCGACAACTTTGGGGCTCAGCCTTTGGGGCTTAAGCTTTAGGGCTTAGGGTTTAGGGTTTCGGGTTTAGGGCGGAGGGTTCAGGGTTTAGGGCCTTCAAGCCACAACCCCCGACAAGCCTGCCACACTTTGCTCTGAGTATACTATATGTTTAGACTGGGACATTTGGGGTGTGCTCTTTGGGGTGTGTGCTTTCATAAAATCAAACATTTCCTGCACCCCGTTATATGATTGATATCTATATATATATATATACATATGATTGAAGCTCAGTCCAGTGCCCCTCTTTCAAAGGAAGATGCAGCGGCAGCGACATGGCAGAATTGATCGAGGATGAGTTTTGCTTCCTACTGTTCCCGGCAAAATGTGCATAAGCTGCATGCCAAGGCCAATAAGGGAGGGCTTCTTCGGGAGCTTCGGCGCCTTCTTGGGAACCCGATTTCCAGTAAAGACCAGTCTTCTATCAGCCGGTGCGAGGACAGCTTTCGTTTGCGGACCGTTGGCTCGTCCGCGGGTAGTGTTCGGTACACGGATCTGAGCCGAAAGGACGGAGGGCAATTCAGGTTCGACTCCCTTGGGGCGGAGATGGCCGTGGAAGGCCCGAACAGTCACACTGCACACCCAAACCACCTCACGTCAGGCTTCGGGAAAGGCGGAGAACCTCTAGAGTCTCTAGAGCTTGCAGTTGCACCCTTGCGGCCCGCAACGTACTGCTTCCTGCTCCGGACTGTGCTGCACGGGTCATGTCTGCTTTCACGCACGACACATTCTGAGTTCTTGCTAGTATCATCTTTGGCTGATTCCTGGTTTAAGTCCCTAAACCCTAAACCCTAAACCCTAAACCCTAAAACCCTAAACCCTACAACCCTAAGTCGGCTTCATGCTCTGCACTTCAGCTGGCGGCTGCTGCGACTGAGGAGCTGTCACTGTTCCGATTTCCGAGACAAGGCACTCAACAGACTCGACCTCTTCTTCATCTGTCATTCCAGCGAGTGATGTGAAATATAAGAAACAAAGGCTCAAGAATGCCATGAACACCAGGAAACACAGGTAACTCCCATAACATGCGCTTTTACCGGAAGCGCTCAAAACGAAAGACATGCGACCTCGGAACATGCACATTCAAACGGGATGTTGCACCCGTGGGCTTAATGCCGATGTCCGCACGTGTGCCAAAGTGGCATCCTGCCTCGTCGATTGGCTTCGAATTAATCTTGACATGAGAGCAACCTGGGGGAGTTCGTCTGAACCCGAAACACTAAACCCGAAACACTAAACCCCAAACCCTAAACCCTAAAAAAGTGCAGGACAATGTCAATTGCTTCGGAGCCTGTGGACCCTGAGCCTAATCATGGTTTAGGGCTTAGGTTTTAGGGCTTAGGGGGCCCTAATTAATCCCACCTCTACACCCTAAACCCCCTACACCCCCTACAATGCCTACCGGCCTTTCCCTCAACCAGCATGACAGCAACGCCCTCTACATCCTGCAGACCTGAACACTCCAAGTTCCGAGAGATACTGTGCACCATAGACCCGGACTCCCCGAAAAGCCTGCAGCCGCTAGAGTCCAGACATCCCACAAGCAAACCGTTCAGGGTTTAGGGGTTGACCGCGGTGCATGTAAATCCTGCATTACCCATAATCAGGAATATACTATAATTCCCATAGTGTAAGGTCCTTAAGGTCATGCAGGATTTACATCATCAACCGTATGGACCTCTTATCTTAAGCATTTCTGTACTGGGTCATGATGCACTTTGCCGTGTCACGGGGATCGATCTGAGGAGCGGACACGTCGGCATGAAAACAGCCGGCGGATGGCTTCAAGAGAAGGAGGTTGATGCAAGTGGGACTTAAATTTGCAGGAGCTTTCTCGGCTGTAGCTCTCAGTGTCCAAAGTGCTCTTTAGATGCTCAGCTTCAGGATAATAGTAATTGTAAGTCGCACTCCTTCACGGAGTCTATGATTAGGTACTTGGACCCTAAGCCTAGTCCCGATACCAGCTTAGGAGAAGTGCTTGTGCACCCCATGGCATGGATTCAGGCATTCAGGTCACCCTAGAGCACGCCTTGGTGTGTCTTGCGTCTGTTGCGAGTTCTTCTCAATCTTTCACATGCCTTTCAATGCTCACGTCCAAAAACCCCCCTGCTCGGCCTAAAGCCTTTAGCCCAAACCTCCACGCCTAAGCACACAAAGCCCTTACTCCCTCTGACTCGAACTCTTCACCAACAAGAGAAAACCCTCAACCCTAAACCCTAAACCCTAATGTAGGGGCCTTTTTTTTCCTAGAATAGGGTTCCTGTAAAAGGGATCCTTGAAGGGTTCCGTAGCCTAAGCTATGGATCAACCTCCGGACAGCGGGCCGGAAATCTTTGCCTCGAGCAAAGAGTCCACCGACGGCGCTCTGAAATCGCGGCAGCCCGAAGGAACCGCTCCGGCACAGAAAAGGCTTTTGGGCTTTGCGGTTTCAGGATCACCTTACTAAACCCTAAACCCCAAAACCCTGAGATTTACCTTGACCCTTAAACCTCAACCCCAAAAAGTGTAAAAACCCTAAACCCTAAACCGGCCCTAACTTTAGGATGTCCTCGGTCTTCAGGTTGGCGATAGCAATGCTCTTTGGAACGGATCCCAATAGCCTGGCTCACGCAAATGCCCTGGCAATCCTCCAGCGGACCTGCTCGAAGGAACGTGGGGTGCACTCTACGAGCCTAAGTCCTTCTAAAAACTGGGGTTTGGATTTCAAGGTGTTGTTATCCATTATATTCTGTATATAAGCGGCATGCATACAAATATACCTCTGTGTACCTACACAGATTAGAATATGTACATATGTGGTCACATAGCATATGCACCATAATAAAGTGCCGCGCGTAAGTACGGGGTAATTTAATTTTTTCCTATCTTCCGTGCATAGATTGGCGGGCACACCCCGTGCGATTCAGTATCCCGAAATCGCGCTGCCGCCAGCGAAGTGCATACTCTGGGCGACTCGGGTTTCCACCTCCGACCATGCGGTGCCGTCCATTTTCTAGCCTGCCAATCCAGCTCCCGCCACAGTGTGGGACACATAAACCGGTCTTCTTGGAAGTTCTGGGGTATACAATATATAGTATACTACAGCATATATCGTATGTAGTCATACAAGTATATAGCAACCACCCTCACACCTCCACCCTGCGCTCTGACGGCTACAACCCGCTGAAGCCATTGAACAAAATCATCCCCGGATCGAAACCCCTAAACCCTAAACCCTAAACCCTAACACTCTAAACCCTAAACCCTAAACCCAAGGGATCGAAACAGCAAGGCCGCGAGGACCTCGGGCGCATCAGGCAGAAAGGTGAGGGAGCACGAATTGCTCGAAGACATCTTCCGACGTTAACCTGAGCCATCTCTCTTGTTCCGTGGGCACAGCTTATGATTCGATGTGACAGGGTTAGGGTGTGTCGTTTAAGGTTCAAGGTTTAAGGTTCGAATTCAGCATCTAGCCCGGAACGCTCAGGTTTGAAGCCGGGACGAGATGTCAGGTCGCGTCTTTCAATACCCAAAGTTGGGAAGCTTAACTTAAGGAGGTCAAAATTGGTGTGTCAGAAAACAAAGAACCCTCATACAGACCCTGCACACTTGCACCCCTGAATTAGTTGAGTTCTGTGTGCAACATGGGTTTGGGATACCATTCTTGGCCGTGAATTCGTTCGCAGGCTCTCCAGCTTCTTCTCTGACTTCAGATGACCCTCTATTGTAACATTTATGCTTGCCATCTCGCGCAGAGAGACGCCCGAACTCGAAGATAGCAGAGTACAAAGAGCAAGTGGTAATGACTCGATGTGACGCCCTGAAGAGCGCGTACAGTAAGGCTTCCGTCCCGACGTTGTAGGGGACAGCTTTAATTCAATGTAGCCTCAACCCTGCGACTTGGTTGGGTGTTGTTCGGGGTTGCTGGGTTGAGGGTTTAGGGTGCTGCAGTCTGATAGAGCAAGCTTGCAAGTCTTGCATAGCTTCTTTCAGCCGCAGGGCCACTGCTGGTGTTCGACGCCCGGGACGGCCAAGACATGCAGCTTTCCAGCATCGTGTAGCGTCTTGAGGCCGAAAGTGTCCTGGCTCGGGAACCGCTCAGAAGATAACCCTAATAATAAACCCAGCATTAACCCCAGTAATATCCCTAACATTAGAGTATACAACGTCATGGGGTCGCGGTTTCTCGGCTTCTTACTGGCCCGTCTGCTTGTAGGACAGCCTGTAATTACAGCTAAATGTACGTGAGTCATCTCAAAAGCAAAACTGGAGAAGAGACATAGACAACGAATCGTTTGCGCCGCATTAGTTGATGAGCAATCCAGGTTGTGAGTACCCGGTTTCATGACCTGGGCAATGTCCCGCTGGTACATTTGTCGACTGTGCTCTGTCGCCTGGGTCTGGTTGGCAGAAGCCTGTCAGATCGTAAGTGATTCTGATACTGCATTGCTCTCAAGCAAAGCAGCATGTCTGATGATCTTCGAGCGAAGCCTCATACCACTCCCAATCACAGCTCCCTGCAAGGAGCGAATGTGCAGGTGTCGCGGCATGCAAGTCGGACGGCCAACTCTCAATAGACATGGGCACGTTTGTTGATGCAATCGTCACACCCCTCCTCCCTTCCATGTCGTCTGAAACACAACTCCGGAAGTGCAGCAACCGTCGAGGATGAGCACCCTAACCCTTAGACTAAGCGAGCATGCCGCGGGCCGCGTGGCCGCATGGAAATAATACTATCGCGCAAAACTTACTTTTAAACCTAAGACCCAAACCCCAGGCCCTAAACCCTAAGTCCTTAACCCCAAACTCAAGCCCCAAGCGATGTGTTGTTGAAGGGATGCTGGCAGCCATGCTGCCAGCATCTGCAGAGGTCTTCTTAAATAGGGGGCGGCACTCTCTTTGTAGGCTTCGGGGCATAGTATCCTATGAAGTAATACTTATTCAGACCCCGATATTCTGTCAGAACGTGGCAGGTTTGCTTAGAGCCATCCACAGAGTGCTGGTTCGCAAAACTCACGAGCCCGACTGACAAATACCAAGCTGCCAGTGCGGACAATAACATAACTGCTAACATTACTTTTGTGATTATTCTTAGCATTATCAGATAGCTGCCCTGTATGAACCGATATAATCTTCTGCAGAGCTGCATGGTTTGCAACCCAAGATTGCCGTGTGCCCACCCCTAAACAGTCAAGAAACCGAAGGCCCGCGAAGTTCCGCTTGAAGCAGACCACAACCCGGCAAGAAGCTTGCTGTCCTTCTTGAAGATCGGCTGCTCCTCCATGGGGACAATCTTCGAATCTGAACCTGCTCAGAGAGACGATCTGCGTCCGGCAGACAAGCTTTCAGTTTCGCATGTATCGGATTTACGATTTCAGGTCCCCGGATGCCAGCCTACCCAAAAAGGCCGTGGAATCCAAAACAAACGAGCAGCCCCACAGGAGCGACGTGAAATCCCTTCGACATTCAAACCTCCCCACTGAACCATGAGGGTTCGATTCGCGGGATCAGGTTTAGGCCTTGATTTGGGGCTCTCTTTTTTGCTTTTTTGCTGCGGTGGGTGCAGGGCTTTGGGCTTGTGATTCGGGGTCTGGAGACTGAGGAGAGAAATAAGAAAACTGCGTGGCAGAGATTTTGGGGCTTCGTTATCGAGAAGTCAGAGGGTCTGGTATATACAGGCGCCTCAATCATTTCGATCGGGTTTTGGTGTTTTATAAATATCATAAAGAACCCTACGGAACACTGTTGGTTCTTCACGCTTCCGTATTATCCTAATGCAACGTATCTGCGACTGCCTCCATGTATCTGCCCCAAGCAAAATGGAAGCATGCAGACAAGGCGGGCACTTGTGTCTTTGTGTCTGCGCATGCGGGGGCTATGGCACGGAAGGCGATGTCGTCTTTCGCTGGGTGTCCCTGGCTTGTCTAGTAATGTCGGGTTTAGGGTTTAGGGTGGTCAATAATGTAGGTCTAAATTGCCTGGCAGCCCTTGGCGGCCACTCGCGCGCGAAGCGCATGCTGGACTCAGAATTCCAGTGCTACCCACAATGAACGTAGGGGCCTTCATAACGAGCATGGCGTTTTAGGGTATATTATGCCATAATTATAATAAGGAATCCCCAAAATGGTATAGGCAATTATTAAGGCCCCTATAGTAAGCTGAATCTCCAACATCAATGGTGAGGGCCAATTTCCCTGTAACCTTCCGATACTCATCGCGGCCGGTAGCTTGACCTTAAAGCCCAAAACCCTCTATATAACCCGAAATCGCAAACCGCAAACCCTTAAACTCCAACCCTGAAACCAAAACACCAAACCCAACACCCTCAAATTCAAACCTTAACCCTTATCGAACTCTTATAGAACCTTTCATTGCGACCCCTGAACGAACCCTTAAAGGGAACTGGCATGGAGGTGCCTTCCTCGTAGAAGCCTCGGAGCTCGACGGAACGTTCGTGCTTTTTGGATCTAGTCTGGGGACCCCTAGATTTGAGGGTTTAGGGTTCAGGGTTTAGGTTTTCGGGTTTAGGTTTTCGGGTTTAGGGTTTAGGTTTGAGGGTTTAGGGTTGAGGGTTTAGAAATGATGGTGTCAAGTCTTTTCGTGTTTCGCTTTTGCTTGGGTGATGTGGGGGCTTTAATACGTATAATTACGACAAAGAGATCTACATCTAAGGAATAGTATTACTAATGCTTTAGAGCTTGTGGCAAGAGATGGTACTTGGGGGCGTACCATGCTGTATAGGAAACGGTTGGGTCGCAGAGGTTCCGAGTCGGGGTGCAGGGGTTCTGACTGACGGCTTAATATGGGGGCTGTAATAATTAGAATGTGACTTTGGGGTAAGTTATTGTATAACTTTAATCAGGAACCTACTCTGCAGAGGCGTGCTCAGCCCCGAGCCGTTGTCAACAAATCGTGCATCCAAGACCCTATCGGGGCATCCAAAAGCGGAAATCCGGAATCCAAAACTCAAAACCTGAAACTTTTGAGAACTTTTAGGGGCTTATAGGTGTAAAACCGCCTATAACGGGGTCGGCACAGGCCGAACAGCAACTCTTGTGTAGGGTTTAGGGCTTAGGGGCTAGATCTCAACAGCGGGGTCAATGCAGGCATGCTTACTACGGTTGATGATATAAATCCTGCATTACCCATAATAAGGAATGTACCATAACTCCCATAGTTTAGGGTCCTTAAAGTAATGCAAGATTATATCATCAACGGTATGAAAGCGGCAAGGTCATTCGGACGGATCTCCGAGCTGGGACCCTAATGCAGACAACACCCCCATTTAATGGGCCTCAATGATTAGAATAGATTATAATAATAAGGAGCCCTGAGGAATTATTTAGGCTTCTATATTAACCTCCAATGTGCTTGCCGACACTGCTTCCGCGTGGCCGAACACGCCCGTTTGCCACGGTTCCAGGCCCAACTTCCTCAAGTTTATCTTTTCATACCAAAAATCAAAAAAGCCTACGTCCGGAATGGGCTCCTTCATAGGAATGCCGGACCCTAGCTGCTTTCAGGATTTGAACTTCTGTTCATCGAGAAGAAAGACTCTCGCGTTGTATGAAAACGCGCTCCTTGTCTTCGACAGAGAATGATAGCATGTCAAAAGATTTGATTACCGTCGTGATGTGCGTGTGTGTGCGTGCATACCTACAGCTCTTGAGCGAACTAATAGGGACCCTAGCATGATACAAATGCGGGCCACATGACTTTTTCGGCCACAGGAACACGTGGAGAATAACGGGTTAGCAATGCGTCCTGAGACAGAACAACTGTAATCAAGACGACCACGACATCAGTGCTGTATGCGTACTCTCACGCATACATGTACGAAGTCAACAGTGACGGTGGCATCCCTCAGAAAACCTCCCACCACGACTTCAATCCGTAATTATCACTGCATTGCTGGCGAACACGCGCCGACAGAGGCAGCTACAAACTCGCCAAGAGTCGAATCGAAGCTGCGTCGGAAAGCACCAACAAGAAACCTCAGGCAACTCTTAGTTGGCCCTTTGGGTGGGCCCTTTGGAGCTCTGGGAAGGTGTTGTTCACAGCAGGCTTCTGTACAAGATTCAGGAAAAAAAAGGAAGATTTTATTCGACATGCTTCGAAAAGAAAACTGTTGGAGTTGATGGATAAAGAACGTCTAACCTAGTCTCTTTCTCACCATTTGCGGCATGACGTAAAGAATTGCTTCAATGCATCGAAACCATTCTAAGCACGACTGTCATGTGAAGTTGGCAGAAACCAGAACAACGAAGAGAAAACTGCTCTGCAGCTCAAATTCGCACAAAATGCCACATGCCTTGCCACCTTACTGCAACCCTGCCCTAAATGTTTTATGGGGTGGTATAGCTTCGTAAAGGGCTCAAGAAGTTTTGCTGTTTAGCTTAGTCCAAGGCAAGCAATTACATTTGACGATGATGATGATGACGAGGATGATGAATAAGAACATCCGTACCTAGACACACAGTATTGACTAGTTTGCATTTATCACGGTGTTGGGTATTATTGGAGTCGGCAACTACAACCATTACCACTTCTGTCATGCTGAGCACCAATAATATTTTTGTTCTGCGTACTCGGTCTAACTCGGCGAAAGGCGAACTCCGGGTTGACGCAACGCAAACTGGAAGTCATGCAGCCTATGGCTTATGGTTTACGGCTTTGGGCTTGGGGGGGTAAAGCTCAAGGTTTATGGATAAGCTGAGGTAGGGTTTAAGGGTTGGGGTTCGGCAACAAGCAACACCACGGCAGGCTAGGTTCCGAGTTGTTTTCGACCTCCTCGAGCATTTAATGTAGTTGCGATGATCTGATGGCGTTTGATCGGTTACAGATCAGAGGACACCATCAAGGTGTATATATATATATATTATGCAACACATTCTGCGCTTTCAAAAAAACGTTTCAGTCATGCCGCTTGATGGGCACAATGTCGCTGCTGACGTTGGAGCCGGGCTACGACAACAAACATGATCCGAAAGCTCCTACTGGGAGCATGAACTTCATGAGTATGCATCGGCGTGTTCGAACCGTTGAAAGCAATCCATCGCAGAAGATTGAGACGATCCCACGACACTGTCATTGTGCTTTCAGGCCTCTGTATGGAACGCCCAGCGACGGCACTCCGAGCCGGCCAAAAAGTTTCAGTTCTCTGTATGAGCTGCGTGAAACATCAATCACGTCTCAAAACAACCATACAACAGCATTTGCCCTACCTGCATTCATGATATTCTTACCCCTGTTCATACACAGGCACCAAGACAATGAGCATGGCGATAATTTCGCCAAAGTTATAAGTAGGTGTGGCCCGACCATGTTTGCTACTGTTGCTAATGGTGCTTCGACACCACGAGGACCACTAAATTCAGTGTTTCGATGGGCATGTTCCACAGTGCTGCAGTGCTTCTGCTACCGTAACAGCACAGCACATTCAGCTAAACGGTTTATGTTGCTTTTGCTGCTGCTACATCTGTCTTTCATGTACCAGCACTGGAAACCAAGATGGTGGTTGATAGTGTCTATGAGGACCGTGATACTCGTTGCTGCTATGATCAAGGTGACGGCTTGCGGTCGGAACCAGCCCTGCGGCCTGAAAGCAGGTGTAGCCTGGAAAGCTCAGAAATGTGCCTTGCTTACACAGGTTTCGAACACCTTAAGCGTTCGAGGCCTCCGCAAAGGACCTGAATTTTCGAGTCGAGGGCTTGGGGCTCGGGGATTGCGGAATCCTGAATCCGAATGCTGAGCGCCTTCATTACTCTGACCCTGGTGCTGCAGGTTCCAAAGCTGAACCCTCACCGTTCAGGCAGAGTGCACAGCGCGGCGCAAACGCGCAAAGTTTGCATGGCGCTGCGCGGCGACCTGGCCGGGGCAGGTCATCAAGCTAATTACAATGGGGTAACAATGCTCGAGCTTTGGGATGACGATGATGATGACGATGACGATGACGATGACGATGACGATGACGATGACGATGACGATGACGATGACCATGACGATGACGATGACGATGACGATGACGATGACGATGACGATGACGATGACGATGACGATGACGATGACGATGACGATGATGGTGATGATGATGAACATCATCACCATCACGATCATGATCGTCATGCGGATGATGATTGTGAGGATTGCAATCAAGGAGTATGACGAGGACGATGAAAGTGATGGCGGTCGCTACTTCAATGGCTGCTTCCCAGAAATGCCACATGCCCGTCGAAACTCTGAAGCTTGTCTGCCGGAACCGGTCCCTGCCTGCAAGCCTCGCGTCCTCCAGCTTCTCCGCAACAACTTCAACTAGTGCCACCGACATTGTGCTATCGCATTATCGAAGATTATTGCTACATCATATTGTTATAATCGGCATTATTGAATATTATTGCTACATTATATTGTTCTATTCGACTATCATCAAAGCCCCTGGCATGTGAAAGCCAGACATGAACCCTGCACAGGCAACAGCAACACCAGGAGGTGTGAGCCCGAGGCTCTGAATAGAATAGTGGAGCAGAGTTATATGGGTAGTTTCCCAAACTGCGATCCCTTATTCGGTCCCGAATATAGTTCGGCACCCTTATAAAAAGGACCCTAACAGGGACCCTGATTAGACAACTACTCATATACTATAGCAATACAACACAGTAGTGTACTCTAGTTCTAAGGTTTTCCTGAATCCGCATCGCCGAATAAAGCCTCCACAAGCCTGGCTTGTTTGGTTTAGGGCTTAGAGAAGTTTAGGGAAGTTTAGGGTGTAGGGTTTAGGGTTGAGGGAACTTTAGGGTGTAGGGTTAGGGCTTACAAATCCTACACTTAGCAGACATGTGTGCACTGTCTTCTACACCGAGAGAAACATGGTGCAAACAGGCAGATGCTGGGCCTCCTTGATTTCGCCATTCGCGCGAGGCAAGAAAGTCTCAGCACAGTTTCGGACGGCGGTGGATGGCTTCACAAAAACTCAAACCTGGGATTGGAGTTGGGGATCTTCGAATCCGCTGTATTTTGGTATAGGCATTTCAGGGTTCAGGGTTTAGGATTTAAGGCTTTGAAAACGGAAATTTGGGCCGTTGCATCGGGTCGCCTCGAACTCGGCCAAGGCACGTTGCCGGTGAGGTACTCGTGCACGTGCAGAGGGTCGTGCCACAGGTTCGCCAACCTGGAAATGCGGTTTAGGGTTTAGGGTGTGGAGTCGTCATGCCAACCCGGCGGAGCACCTTTTTTTTTTCCTAACGTTGGCGGTCCCCGGTCTCCCTTGCTAAGGTTGGCGGTCCCGTTTTAGTTAGAACTACTATGCACTGCAGCATTTCCTATTGTTTTGCATCTAGCTATTAGGCAACTGCAATTAGCAGGGTGGCCTTTGGCCGCCAGCTATTGGGGAATT
>CAJNDV010033683.1:282-15047 GCA_905221635.1 Symbiodinium sp. CCMP2456 | reverse complement strand
AACCCATGGGCCCCTAACATGGGCCCATAGGGGATTCTAGGGTCCCTTAAGGGCTTAAGGGTATATATAGGGTATATAGTAGGTATATGAGGGTCCCAGGGTTAAGGGCCCATACTAGGGGCCCATGGGTTCTACCTCAGAGCTTAGTTAGCCAATAGGAGAACTTTCAACTTTTTGGCCTTATATATTTGGTCTATCCTAAAAAGTTTGAACTTTTTGGGCCTGGTTGTTGAAGAAGAGAGACTGTAGACTTTATTCTATTTTGTACTCTTGAGTATGCCTTGTACTAGTTACAATCCTTAGTTCCCCAACATCCAACCTTTAAACTTTCTGGGTTCTTATAACTTAGTAGTACTCTGAAAGTTTAACCTTTTATTTCCCTTGCCTGTGGGGGAAGTAAGTACCTACTACATGCTATAGAGCATCTACTACCATATACCCGGAGCAGCTGGGGCTTTGAACATTTGGGTTTGCAGGATTGCCGGTTCACCTACACCCCACCACTCAAAGGCTCAAGAGACTTGGCAAGTAGGGTTTAGGGTTTTAGGTTTAGGGAGGTTCTATGTAGGATAAGCCCGTTCAGGGCACTGATGACCCCAAGTATAAACTAAGTCCTTGAGCTTTTAAGCTCCCCTTTGGCATGGCATAAATACCCCCTCAGCTAAGGACCATGAGGATTCCGTTGTCAGCTACATAAGCCCCAGGGCCCAATCCTAGGTAGTATCAGGGAGACCGAGACCCCATAAAAGGGGACCCTTCTTACCCCTACTTCTGGCTCTCTTGAAAGGTTATTACTGAGAGGATCTACATGTTTGCAAGGGTCCCCCTGCTCCTAACTCCCACCCCAAAACCCTTCAACCCTTAGATCCTAAGCCCTGCAGGTTTATTTGCTCTAAACTACTACTACTACTACTACTACTACTACTACTACTACTACTGCTGCTACTACTACTACTACACCACTACAGTACTCCTGTACTACCTTACTACTACTACTACTACTACTACTACTACTGTTACTACTACTACTACTACTACTACCACTGCTACTACTGTTACTGTTATAGACCCTTCTTGCAGGACGAGTCGGCTCTTTAAACGAGGTTGGATTATTTTGACCGAGGGTTTAACAACCTTAGGCTGAAATCGTATCAGTTCCAGCTTGAACTACCAAAACCCACTGTTTGCCGGGTCCCACAAAATTCCATATTAGAGTCTAAAATAAGAACCTTCAAAACCTAGGTTAGGGTATGTCGTTTTGGGCACCTTCTGCTGATCCCGTCGTGAGGCCATGACCCAAAACTACTTCAGGCAATCGTGAACCCAATCCGCCCCAAACCCTACTAGTCGTCGTCGTCGTCGTCGTCGTCGTAGTCGTAGTCGCCGTTGTCATCGTCGTAGTTGTAGTGGGGGCCTCAATAGTTCCAATAGTTGTTGGTGTATATTATTTCAGTATGGGTGGAAGAATGGAACCCTTAAGGAAGAATATAGGGGCCTAAACAATTACCTATACTATTTTGGTTGTTCCTGATAACAAACATAATGCTATATACCCCAAAACCCTGTTCTAACTATTAAGGCCCCTACATTATGGTGTACAGTTCTTTATAAAGGGCTTATTGTGATTAAGGGTATATCGTCCTCATTCAAGAAGCCTCTATTCTGGACTTCGCAACACCGTGTAGGATCCTAGACACCCAGCAAATCCTCAAACCCGAAGCCCCAAAACCCTTGGTGCCTCTGATTTCTGCCGGCGAAGGTGGGTTCTGGCAGCTCCCGCAGACTCCACAAGACGACCTGCAGATGGACATAGAGGTGGAAAAGCAAGAATATTCAGAGAAGAAAGAAAGGCTTTTCTTTTACCGGGACGATAAAAACGGTGAGAACGGCTTCGATTGAGGGTCTGAAGGGGGTTATTGGGGTTCTAGAGGGGCCTTCATAATTGCCTATATTACTTTGGGGGATCCCCCAAAACCCTATTCTGATTGTTAAGGCTCCCACACTAGTAACCCTTCATAGTATCCCTTTGTATCCCTAAACCCTAGACCCTAAACCCTAAACCCTAGACCCTAAATCCTAAACCCTAAACCCGAAATCCTAAACCCTAAACCCAAACCCTTAAACCCTAAATCTTAAATCTTAAACCCTAAACCCTAAATCCTAAACCCTAAACCTTAAATCCTAAACCCTAAATCTTAAACCCTAAACCTTAAATCCTAAACCCTAAATCCTAAACCCCAAACCCATGGGCCAGTGGTTCTCTAAGAGGTTTCAGTTGGGGCTTCAGTGTTTTGGCCTTGTGGGCCCTGTAAGGCAGAGGCTGGGTTTAGGGTTGTGGGTTTTTGGCTTTTGGGCTGTGGGTTTTTGGGTTTTGGGTTGTTTTGTTTAGGGTTTAGGGTCTAACATACCCTCCAAAACCTCTTTAGACAGCTCGATGGAAAGTGCTGTTTTAAAGCAGGGTTTCCTTTCAAAGGGCTCTCTGGCACAGGGCCCTGTCCCAATCTCCTGGGGGGTTACCCGGAGAGAACGGGAGGGTTTACTGCAAGCCTCAAGCACCCTAAACCCTAAACCCTAAACCGACTCTAGACTCTAGACTAAGCCTAAACCCTAAAGCGGGTTTTGGGTTTTGGGCTTAGGGTTTACCTGGAGGATCATGGGGCTTAGTAAGTAAGGTCATAAGTACCCTAAGTGGGGTTACAGTTATAGTTATCTTATTTATAACCCTAGTTACTAAGTCCCATGATCCTCCAAGTCTTACGGGTACTTAGAAATAAGTTTTAATCTTTGGCTACTATAAACCCTAAGAAGCAGCTAAAATTATTTTTTTTGCTAGGGGGTCTAAGTTCAGTATAGAAGTCGGGAAGCCACCCTAAACCCTAAACCCTTGAAGTTGGCTGGTCTAAAGCCTAAGAACCCGCCTGCTGAGGCCATGGCAGGCGTCAGCCGCGCTGAAGCACCCGACTACTGGAGCGTTCAGGGCTTTCGCTATGTCCATAGGGTTTAAGGCTTTAGGGTTTAGGGTTGAGGGTTCCGCACACTCTAAAATCTGAATCCTCAACTAGCAGGGAGGTGGCAAGAATCCGATTCGGCAAATACCTACCCTCCGAACTGTAAACCCGCAGTCCGTCCTTGCCGGTCCATTGTGAACCCTAAACCTAAAACCCTAAACCCCAAGCCCTAAGCCCTCAACCCTAAGCCCCAACTCTGTTTCGGGGCTTGAGAGGTGGCTTGCGAGATTTGGAAGTATTGGGTTTCAATCCCTAAACCCTAACCCCAAAGCCCCAAAGCCCTAAACCCCAAATCCCTAAGCCCTAAATCCCAAATCCCTATCCCAAATCCCTAAGCCCTAAACCCCAAATCCCCAAAGCCCTAAACCGGTCAGGGAAGGCCCTGAAAATCGAAACCCTAAACCCTATCAAGTCTAAACCATATGGGCAATTCTCTAAAATAAGGTCCCTTTTAGTGTCCTTTTTAATTAACTGGGTGGCGTATTATATCGGGGACCCAAAAAGGGACTCTAATCTAGAGAACTACCCATATGTACATCAAACAAAAGGTATCGAAGGAGGGCAATACTGACCCTCAGCTCTGTCAATGTCCGAGATGTTTTTTGTTTCGGTCGTTGGCTGAAAACGGAGTGTGGCAAAACGGATCCTTGATCGTTCCTCCCTAAGCCCTACAAGGACGACATCCCCACAACAACAACAACAACAGCACACGTCCGAAACACGAAACCTGAGACTTCATAAAGACCCTATCCTTCACTCAGAAGGGATTTTGTCTGCCCTTCAGGAAGAACCGCGGCTTGCACACTCACTTCCGCTGCGTGCAGCTGCTGGAAGATGCAACAGACACCATGCAGGCTGGCCTAAAGACAATGCTTTGATATGATTGGTTCTACCGGAAGTAGCTCTTATACTAAGAATAACAGTGACAGCAGTTAGTAAGATTAGAACATTCGTGGTAAGAATTGGTCATAATGGACTTACGCCGCAACCTCTCTTTAAACCCTAAACCCTCAAGTTTCCAACCCTGCGCAACCCCAATCTCAACACGCAACCCTGAACCCTAGACCCTCAACCACTTGCAGACGGCCCTAGGCCCTACGTAGAGTCTTGTCCGTAAAGCTTGCATAAGATCCTTATGAATGTCCTTACAAAGCCCCTCTGAAAACCGCCCGCATGTAGCATTTAAGAGCTCTGAGGCCTTGCGGGGATTTAGAGTTTAGGATTTAGGGGTTTAGGGTTTAGGGTGTAGGGTAGGGGACTTAGGGGAAGAAGGTTTTGAGCTATTGATTATATGAATTCGGGCTTGGGGCTTGGGGGCTTATCGGGTGTCGTGTTAAGGGGGGCTAAGTGTTAAGGATTTAGGACTTTGGCTCACAGGTTCTTGACGGTTTCGTGCTCATAAAGCGGGACGCTTGAACGAAAGAACTGAACCGAGAGGGCTCCATCCCTAAACCACCCTAACGGGTTCAGGGTTTTGGATTTAGGGATTTAGGGTTTTAGGGCCCCGTAAACCCTCCCAAGAACCGGACTGGAAATTCCTTTGCCTGGAGTCACAATTCACTACTTCAACGGATCAGGGGACGCAGAAGGTACCGACGCTGGAAGTGCAAAACCTAGTATAGGCGGTCTGCATTTTATATCATCGTACGCGGGCCTTACAGGGGTTACCCTAAACCCTAAACCCTAAACCCTAAACCCCTAAACCCTAAACCCTAAACCCTAAACCCTAAACCGGCTGGTACACTAAGAGATCCTTATAAGGGACAGGAGTTCACGCGGGGTTCGGATTATGAGTAATCGCCAAGAGGGTAGCTTTCTAAATTAGGGTCCCTTCTGGGGGTCCTTTTTATAAGGGTGCCGTACTATATTGGGGGCCTAAAAATGGACCCTAACTTAGAGAACTACCCAAGAAGTTGGAAACCGGAGTAAGGACAACTAGTGCCGGGACCCTAAACCCTAAACCCTAAACCCTAAACCCTAAACCCTAAACCCTAAGCCTATACATTACACTTAAGGATTGCGGCCATTCGGCTTTCAACTTTTGGGGGTTCTACTACATGTGCTTGGATGATCATGGGACTTAGTGACTAGGTTTATAAATAAGGTAACTATAACTATAGCCCCAATTAGGGTACTTATAACCTTACTCACTGAGTTCCATGATCCTCTAAGTCGGGTCTAGTGCTCCCCGCAAGCCTCAGATTCCCTCGTACCCTCCCCCCCTTTTCTTAGGATCCCATAACTACAGCTTTGTACTTCTACGCCTCTAAACCCCTAAACCCTAATCCCTAAACCCTACCTTAAGAACCCAACACCAATTTTTGTAGGTTCTTATTATAAACCCTAATATGGGATTTATAGGGGACCCTACAAAAAAGTAGGTTTGGGGTTCTTAAGGTAATCCCCAAATAACCCTAAACCCTAACCCCTAAACCCTAAACCCTAAACCCTAAACCCTAAACCCCAAACCCCCTAAACCCTAATCCCTAAACCCTAATCCCCAAATCCTGCAGCCCAGAACCCCAAAACTCTAAGCTCTCAGCCTGGAACCTTCGATCCTCAACACCGGTTTAGAGTTTAGGGTTTAGCGTGTAGGTGGGTTTAGGGTTTAGGGTTTAGGGTTTAGGGTTTAGGGTTTAGGGTTTAGGGTTTAGGGTTTAGGGTTTAGGTTAGTTTGTAGGTTGTAGGGGTTTAGGCTTTAGGGCTTAGGGTGTAGGTGTTTAGGGGTTTAGGGATTAGGGGTTTAGGGTTTAAGGTGTGGGGATTTGGGGTTTGGGGTTTAGGGGTTTAGGGGTTTAGGGATTTAGGGTGTAGGGGTTTAGGGGTTAGGGGTTTAGGGTTTAGGGTTTAAAGGTTTAGAGTTCAGGGTTTAGAAGCCTGGATCATGAGATTAGAGGTTCTGGTGGTTTTATACTGTAAATATCTAGTGCGAAACTTTTAGGAGCAGCACGACCAAGCATTTGAGGCTAACTTTTAACTCCCAGCAAAAACTAATTCGAAACCCAAACCGAAATCCTCAACCCGCCAGTCGGCAGCAGTGACCCCAAATCCCTAAACCCTAAACCCCTAAACCCTACACCCTTTGCGGAGAGAAAGTCCCAATGCACTTTAAAAAACTCTGCACCCTAAGCCCTAAACCCTACACCCTAAACCCTAAACCCTGAACCCAGATCCCTCGAGACCTTGAGCCCAAGCCACGAAGCGTAGAGGTCGAAACAACTAGGGTTTAGGGTTTCGCTTAGTTCCCCAATACCCCAACCTTCAAAATTTTGGGGTTCTTATAATTTAGTAGTAACCTGAAAGTTTAACATGTTTTCTAGAGTTGTTAGGGAAGTAAGTGAGGGTTTGGTTACAGAATCCCTTCATAGTTCCTTCTACAAGTTGACTAGAATGCCGCCACAAGCCGTGGTTCAATTGTCAAGGCCGTTGCATTACCCCCACACACACCACGTGTGGTAACACTTATAAACCCTTGCCGAAGGAACCCTTAAATTGAACGAACCCCGTTCCAAGTTAAGCCTCTGCGTTAGATCCTTATAGAATCTTAAAAGTCCTAAAGCCCTAGACCCCTATAATAACCCAAAGCTTTTTCATACACCCCCGGAACCTATTCTATTTGCGAAGACCCCGAAGTTCCAGGCCCACATCCAGCAACTCCTGGACGACTGCTTTATTGCTGCGGCTACACGAGATCGAAAAGGAGCCCTTCCCTCACGCCGCCTTGACCAAAAGTGCTTTAGAATTCGGGCTCCCGGTTCAGGGTTCGGGTTTCTATACCCTAAACCCCCAAACCCTAAACCCTTGGGGCTAAAGGGACACCCACGGTTTAGAGTTTAGGGATTTGGGTTTAGGGGTTAGGGTTTATAGGGGTTTAGGGCTTATAGGGTTTAGGGTTTCGTGTGCCGCTGAGATTGCCTTGGAGACGGAGCCCCAAGATTCCGAAGCGTACTATAGAAGCCTAAACCTTAAACCCTAAGCCCCAAACCCCCCAAACCCTAAACCCCTAAACCGTAAACCCTAAACCCTACTATAGAAGCCTAAATAATTACCAACACTGCTCTTAGGGCTCCTTAATAACATTGTATCTTATGTTAAAAAAGAACCCAAACCACTATTCTAATTGTTGAGGCCCCTGCATTAACCTGAAATATGCGTAGTCTCTTGTTGGCTTGGCTATAAGCTATAACCGTATGGTCAGGATGATTAGTTATGGTACTGCCCGTCCAGGGGCGTCTTAGGCACTCCACCCTAAACCCTAAACCCTAAACCCTGAAACCCTAAACCCGAGGGCTCGTGGTGGAGATGATCCAACGCGTCGAAGACAGCGCCCTCTGGCAGAAATACTCCGATCGCCGGGCAAGGCAGGGTGCAAAAAAAGAGAATACCGGTTTAGGGTTTAGCAGTTTAGGGTTTAGGGGTTTAGGGGTTTAGGATTTAGGGTCTAGGGTGTATAGGATTTAGGGTTGAGGGTCCTAGAGACCGCAGAACCGCTTAACAATAATCTTACTAGTCGTAATAATACGATTGTCAGCAATAACACTGATAACAGTAATCTTGGAAGTACCCATATCAAGAAGAAAAAGAAGATGATGACTGACAATAATAAAGAACAACATTCTATCAGTAACAGTAGTCATAATCACAACTTACTTTCAAGTCATAACAATGAAATGCCAATCAGATTGATACCCATGTATACGATATTATTGGATAAAACAATCAAATAAGTATAAGTTAAATCAGAATAATAAAAGTACCACGAATATTCATGACAACAGTAATTGTAGTCAGGACGCTCATGCTAACAACCATACTACTAACACCAAGACTAACAGCAATAATAAGCAATAGTACTATGAACTTTGATCGTCAGCATATGTAGATGCTTTCATAGGTGCCCGCAGCCAGTGGATATCATCGTTAAAATCATCACAGTGACGGCCCTGATGATGGAAGCACGTTTCTTCAATCACAATGGAGGTCTCTGGAACCGTTAAGGTCAGGTCCCTTTTGGGAGTTCCTTGCCGTTTTTGCCCAAGTGCTGCAGCATGGACCTAGATCCTGGGTACATGATGGAGAAGCCTTGTGGAAATTCCTAACTAAACCCTAAACCCTAAACCCTAAACCCTAAACCCTAAACCCTAAACCCTAACCCTAAACCCTAGACCCTAAACCCTAAACCCTAAACCCATTCTGAGACGGAAGTGGCGCAGGATTGCATTGAAGACCGACGAGGTCACACAGCTGGAGGCATCTCGTCTTACACACATCTAGCACACCTTAAATGTGAAAGCGTGAAACTCGATGAAAGCCCTAGTCTTATCGCAGACAGGTATCCTGTACTGTTTAGGGTGTAGGGTTTACGGGATTTGGGTTTAGGGTTAGGATTTTTGGGGGCCCTGATAGTAAGGATCCTACTATTTAGGGTACTATATTGGGGTCTCCTTTTTTGGGAAACCCCCATGTTGAAGTACAACAAGCCATTAAACCCAGCCACAAGCCTTCCTGAGTTATCCATTGCAGAAGCAGCATGGGTTTAGGGTTTAGGGTTAGGATTTGGGGCTTATGGTTGGGGGAACATGAACAGCAGTGCCAGGCAAGCAGATATGTCTCACGATTTGGCGCAACCAGACACGACGAAACACCAACCGTGAGCCTAGATTCCTAAACCCTAAACTCTAAACCCTAAGCTCTAAACCCTAAACTCTACACCCTAAAACTCCAAACCGTCAAGGACCTGCCAGGCAGCGGCAGCAGCAAGACCACAAGAAGCCTGGGCGACCTCAACACGAGGCACACTGAAGCACTTGGAAGTAATGTAGGGGCCTTAATAATTAGTGTATAGGGTTTGGGGTTTAGGGTTTAGGGTTTGGGGTTTAGGGTTTAGGGTTTAGGGTTTGGGGTTTAGGGTTTAGGGTTTAGGGTTTAGGGTTTGGGGGTCCATTATAATATGATTCGAATAAGGAGCCCCCCAAAATACTGTGGGTAGTTATTTAGGCCCCTATATTAGGTGTTCGATCTTCCAGGTTTCTCGTAGTGGAGCGTCTGTTCTTGCATGCATGCATACATACATAGATGCATGCGTGCATGAACGCATACATCCATGCCTGCATGCATGCACATCCATGCATGAATGGATTAATTGATCGATTGTTTGATTCTCTTTCGTTGGCCTACATAGCCTCGCAAGAAAGACGAATTGCAACTGCAAGCTGTTACAACCTGAAAGTCCTTCCTTTAAGCTGCAGAGCCCAACAGGTCAGGTCTTGATGCCCTACCTGGACCCTGAAGAACCTACCTTTTTTAGGGTTCCGTATTATGATTTCTTCATATAAGTCCCTAAAATGGTAGGTTATGTGGGGGGTTAAGGTACCCTAAACCCTAAACCCTAAACCCTAAACCCTAAACCCTAACCCGTGTCTATACTGGAGTGTGGGCTTGAGGATCGTGCACTTCACCCTCGACCGCTAAAGCTCGAAGCCCGTGAACCCCAAAGCCTATCCCCAGAAGCCCGACAGACTTTCAATCCTTCAAGCCCTGAACCCAAAGCCTGGAGGCGAGATAGCATCATACACGATACCCTGACAGTCCATGCAAAGCTGATACTACAACGTACCCCGGCCCCAGCATCCTATTCCAATTGGGTGGTTGTCAAAATTATGGTCCCTTTCTGGGTCCTTATTATAATACGGCACCTATTGTTTAGGGTACCCCAAAAGGGACCATAATTTTGACAACTACCCAATTATATAAGCGATCCTATACGAACCCATGAGGCTGGACAGCAGCATCAACGAGCTCTACCTGTTCCACGGCTCCAGTCCTGCTGGCGTCCTTGGAATAGGCACCTCAACTACCACAGCCGGAGAAAGCAACCCACTTTGGTAGAGGGTTGAAGGGCTTTGGGTTTGGGGTTTAGGGTTTATGTTGCAGGTGCTTCTTTACAGTTTGCATAGGGTTTTTCTCAAGTAGCCGTCACTACCGTGCAGTGCTTAAAGATACCTGACCCCCCAAACAGCCACGGGGTAGGTTCCTTTTAGGATACCCGTGTACGGAAGAGCCTGGCTCCTACAAACTAAACGACCCGGGTAGACAAAACACACGTAAATCCCAAAGACTTGATTGACACCCTCAAGCGACGCCATTGAAGACTCTATGGCCTAAACCTACACGCTGGAACCTACAAATCTACTACAGAAGCCTGAACCATTTGTAATACGACTGTACTCCTTAGAGTTCCTGCCTCTTGGAATTTGGGCTTCCTTTGCCAAAGGATCTCTGCAAGAAGGATCGTACTTTTGATCTTGTTGCGTGGAGATGAGGGTCCCTTTTTCCGAGTATAACTAGCGGTAGTCCACCGAGCACCTATACTGCCCCGCCTACGAGTCCGCAGTTTGAGATTCCGGGCACAGGGCTTACATAGCGTTTAGGGCAAGTTGAGGGGTCATCAAAGAAGCACAGAACCCAAAGCCCTGAAACCCTCAAGCCCTAAACCCTAAAACTTGAGACTTAACCCTAAACCCTAAACCCTAAACCCTAAACCTTGAGACTTAAACCCTACTCCCCCAACCCATCTCTCGAGGCTCTTCCGGGTTTAACTTGGACTTGGCGGGCTCAAGTGCTGGCATGATGCCACTTGGACTTTAGGGTTTAGGGTTTAGGGTTTAGGGTTTAGGGTTAATTGTTGCCAGTGTAGTACAGGGGGCCTTAACAAACAGACCAGGGTTCCTTTATTAAGGCTTCCGTTTAAAGGGACAACAAGGGTTTCGATGAGGATTACTTAGCAAGGGTGTTTAGTACCGTGGCCTTAGAAAGTAGAAGGAGGTTTTGGGGGATGTTATGCTGCAACTATAATCGGAACCCTGAGGAATTGTATAGGGAATTGTTCAGACTTCGTCTTGGCATGCCAGATTTGAGCTGATGGGTTTCAGGTTCATCTGTAATGGAGTCATGGGGTTTTGTATGCATCTCATCGACGTAATTGTTCTGGGCTTGGAAATACTCACGGCAAAACAGCCACATTGAGGATTTTACGCAGGAGGGTCCGAGTGTTTCCGCTGGGGTTTAAGGTCTTAACGTTTTGGGCAACACGAGGGACACACTACCCAGCAAGTCAAGCAGGGATGAGAGTCTTGAACAGTCGCCAAATCCTGAAGGGGTAAGTGAGCACGCCGTGCGACACAAAAACCCTAAACCCTAAACCCTAAACCCTAAACCGGTTCGGGAGGGACTGTGGGGCTGTGGGGTGGGGGTGGGGGTTCTGGCGGTGCAAAGGGTCTCCAAAACAACTTTGCTGTTTTATTGGGTCTTGTCTCAATTAACCCTAAACTCCTAGACCCTCAACCTATGTAAACCTGTAAACCCCTAAACCCTAAACCCCTAAACCCGATTGAAGAACCCCGACTCCCTCAACCTTGAGCCCTACAACGCGAAGTGCGCACCAAGCCCTTTGATATTCCTCTAAGACACAGTTTAGGATTCAGGGCCTGAGGTTTAGGGTTTTGGGGTTGATCGTTCTTTTCCCGGCTAAACCCTAAACCCGCATCCCTTGACGGGGAGAGTTCGTGGGTTTTACCATCAGTGCGAACGCAGCTCGTGGTCTCGGCGGTCCTTGTTAGGAGAGCATGGCCCCACGAAGATAAACAGGAGCTTCAAACAACCGAAAAGCGCCCTGACATTCCAAAAACAACAACCCAAAGAATCAACAAAATCTAAAGCCACCTATTTCAAGCCCCTAAATCCTAAACCCTAAAACCCCAAAAGCCAAACAATAAAACCCTAAACCCTAAACCCTAAACCCTAAACCCTAAACCGCAGCTTCAGGTTCGGCCCGGGGGCCTACTTCGCTGAGGCGAGCAGCAAAGGTGACGAGTCTTGGCCGTTCGTACACAACCGACGTGGGAGCTAGGATTAGGGGGACCCTTGGGGATATAGACCCTCTCAATAAGGTCCCTTTTAAGAGAGCCAAAAGTAGGGTTCAGAAGGGGTGCCCTTTAAGGGGTACCCCTAATAATACTACCTAACCGAACCTTTTCAATTCCAGTATCGCGTATGTATGTATATATATATATATATATGTGTATGTATATGTTCATACATATGCGCGCTATATATACATATACATATATGTATGTATGTATGTATGTATGTATGTATGTATGTATGTATGTATGTATGTATGTGTGTGTGTGTCGGAATACTTATCCCGTATACATATACTCCATAAACTAATAAGGCCCCTTACAGTATGTGTGTTTGTGTGTTTGTGTGTGTATATTTATATATATATATATATATAATATTCTTGTGAGGGGACAAGGAGTATGGAATAATTATTCTAGTATAGGAAACAAGCCGAAACAGTTTTTCCATTTCAACATATGTTCTAGCACGCGGGAAGCATGATCATATGTTTTCCCATGGGGTCCAAGTACAAATATAGTATGCACTATGGTGGCCCAAACATCTACGAAGAACCTGCAACAATTTGTTTTTGTTTCACCCTTTGGGTTTGCAACTCCCCAAATTCCCAAAACCCTAACGTAAACCCTAAATCCTAAACCTTAACCTTTTTTTTGTGAAAAAACCCTAAATCCTAAACTCCTAAACCTTAACTCCCTTTTTTGAGAGGGCTTTCATGAACAGCCCAGGAGTACGCCACCGAGGATCCTAGCGGCCTTTTTGCTGGGAAGCGCCTCCTTCTTCTGGGGTTTGGGGTTTAGGGTTTAGGGGTTTAGGGTTTAGGGGTTTAGGGGTTTAGGGGTTTAGGGTTTAGGGTTTAGGGTTTAGGGTTTAGGGTTAGGGGCCTTGATAATTAGAATAGGGTTTTGGGGCTTGGGACAGCCTGCAACATCAGACTTCGGACGGAGACGGTGTGGTCGTGAGATTCAGGGTTTGGTGGGGTTTCGAGTTTAAGGGGTTTAGGGGTTTAGGGTTGGGGTTTGGTTTTTAGGATGCTTGTATAAGGCTTCATAGCGGGTTTAATGCTGTGTTAAAGCCATGTGACGTGTGTGAGAAGGACACATATTCATTCCGCATGGTTTTGTAGAAGTGATAGGTTCGTGAGGGGCTTGTACGGGTGCTAATAGGGTTCTATAGGGTTCGCGTGAGTGTTCAGGAGTTTCTCGCAGTTTTCAGCATCCCCAGAGTAGTACTCTTTCGGGGCTTCAGACCCAGCGAATCTCCTACGAGCCTTGGTGGCGGAAAATTGTTTGAGATTGCACAATCATAATTCTCTTTCAACGCTTAATCTATACACGTGTTGTGAGTATACACCTAAGACCCTTTTGCTTCAATGGTTTGAGATTTGTTCGCCGATAGACCGGGCAGCCAAGGTCCCTAAACCCTAAACCCTAAACCCTAAACCGTCTAAGGTGCGCGATGCTCCTTTGTCGCGTGGTTTGCGGGGAACTCTTTCGAGTGGAGGCCGCAGACCCGAGGTTGGTACAGAATTCCAGGACCCGTGGGGTTTAGGGTTTAGGGTTTAGGGTTTAGGGTTTAGGGTTTAGGGTTTAGGGCCTACTTGGAGGATCATGGGACTTAGTAACTAGGGTTATAAATTAGGTAATTATAATTATAACCCCAATTAGGGTACTTATAACCTTACTTACTAAGTCCCATGATCCTCCAAGTAAACCCTATAAGCCCTGAACCAAAACCCAAAACGAGATCCGAAGCCTAAGACCATCAATCCTGATCCCTGACAACTTCATAAAGCCATGTAAAAGCTTACAAGAACGGTTTAGGGTTTAGGGTTTGGGGTTTAGGGGTATAGGGTTTAGCGAAGAACCCCGTCCCCAAAAAGCCGTCTTTAACCGAAGGGCCTCTAACAGCAAATGCAGGACCGGACGTTACGATGGTACCCTCGGAGACCGGGCAACTCGGTCTTTCAAGCGCAGCCTTTGTTCTTCAAGTTAAGTTTGGTTTGAGTTTGCATCTGTTTCATGAAGGGTTTTATTTTTTTTAAAAAAAAATAGGGTTTGGGTTGTACAGGGTTCGTGCTGGTCGCAAGCAGGGTTGTTAATATGGCTTCGATAGAGTTTCTACAAGGTAACAGGGGTTACTTCACATGACGTCGTAAGTAGGCGGCAGGTAGAGTAACTCCAGCCATAAGCCAGTCACTCGCATCCAAATGAAGCTCGTCATGCTTGTTACTACTGTAATGAAGAAGCCTAAAATTTTACTACTACTCCGTAGGGTGCTGACTTATTATGCTATTCATAGATACTGAATATTCTCCAAATCCTTATTCTACTATCAATTCCCCTATATTTCACCTAGCCATGAACCCTCAACTAGGTTTATCAGTGCGTGTCACATGCACGGCTGCTGCACAAGAAGCCTGTGCACCTGACCGAGGAGCATGCGGCTGGCACCTATCGCGAGTTCGTGGTGTACGACCAGGCACAGGTCTACCCTGAGTACGTGATCATCTACCGGCGGATCTTCGACTGACGCGAACCAAAGTTGTTCGACTCTGAGCCCGGTTTCACTGCGTGGTGAAGGACATTTGCCACACGAAGGGTCGGACCAGCAATGGTACGAAGACCCTGACTGGTTTGGACAACTCCTGCTGTTTGCAGGAAAGGGAACCCGGAGCCATGCCTGGACAAACAAGGCCGCTTGCTGATAAACGATACGGTGCTTCGAGGCTTCCTTGCAAGCAGGCGCATGCACTTACATGCTACAATGTGTATGCATGTATGTATGTATGTATGTATGTATGTATGTGTGTATGTCTGTCTGCATGTATGTATG
>CAJNDV010033682.1:21301-33667 GCA_905221635.1 Symbiodinium sp. CCMP2456 | reverse complement strand
ACTGGGAAGCGTCCTCTTTAATTAGATGGTACCTCTCAGGTGGCCGGGCCGGGCTTCCGTTCAAAGGCAAAAACTATGTTTTTTTGGCAGCCGTGCGCGCTGCTTTTCTTTATTAATTAGTTCAACCACCCGAGAGGTCACGCCCGGCTAATCTTTTCACAGGAATGGTCTGAGACGCGATGCAAGTAGGCATAAGCTGTCTCGAGCTGGCTGGTCTAGCAACAAGCCTGCCTGACAGCGCATATCATTGACCACCAGTCTCCGAGCTAAGGTTAATCTGAACCGGTTCGTACTCTCAATCAGTGCTGCATGTGGTACACATCTTGGGGCTTACTTGGTAGGGGTGTCAGCGCCCATGCAATCGGACATGTCCAATGTGAACTTCCAATCGCATTTGTTGCGCCACGCATGTGGTGGCAACTTGGGATAGAAAAGCAAGGTTCAGTGGGCCACACCAGTATCAATGTTCCTGTTCCGCACGCTGTCCGGGTCCGCGCTGCCCAGCTTAGCCAACACGGCGGCTAAGCTGCAGCAGCATCGGTTTCAAACCAGCAATCCTGGTTCTTCGCTCGTCGCGAGCAAATCTGCTGGACTAAATTCGAGCAGTAACGCACGCCGAATTTGCAACGGTGCCTCTTTGCAGCATCAGTAACGCAAAGTCGTGGAATCCCACCTTCCAAATAGACAAGTGCTCAGCTCCAGAGCGTCAGCAAACATGACCTGTGAGCAACTGCGCCCCACTTGGGCCCTCGCAGCTGAGCAGCAGTGACCAAGGATGCTGTCATTCGAGCTTTCTTTACGACTGAACCATCAGTACGAACCATCAGTACCTGGGAACAAAGGATGATGCGGGTCAACAAACCCGTCGTCGAAATCATCATTTGTCGCACCAGGTCTATCTTCTTTTCAAGAGCGTCGAAGGGGCAAATCGGGTCCATGCTCGTCAAATTGCACAAGCACCCATGCACTCTGCGCTTGCCCACTGCTCGAAAATCGTTCTTGGAGGCTGGCACCGCGCCACATATGCCAGCATCGCCGAACTGAGCTCCTGCTTGCTCGATATCTCTCAACAGCCACCAGCAGCATACGAATACCGCGTTGCGTGCAGCCACCGGACCGCCTGCGACCCAAGGTTCAAGTTCAATTGCAGCTAGCGGTTCACCTAGCCGTAGCCGATACACCGGCAAGGCCTGCGTTTGCTTCGCATCATCTTGTCCGCAAAGGCAGGCATGCTTCGAACGGGCAGCCACATTGCCGCGCCCAGCTAGATCTTGCGGCTCGACACGAGCTGCCCTGAGGAAGCATGGAAGCAGTTGTGTGAAGCACAAAGCACAATTGCGAATGTCGGTGATGTGGAGGGCAGAGGTTGTTGTATGGTTTCGACCCGTCCCTTGCAGTCCTTTATGTCAGCTGGCATCTTCCGATTCCCACCCTCCCACCCAACACGGGCAATGATATGCGTTGTCAGGCAGGCTTGTTGCTAGCTCAGCCGGCTTGAGAGAGAGCTGATATTTGGTTGCATCGCGTTTCCGACCATTCCTGTAAAAAAGTTTGCAATGCAGCTCGCTCTTCAGATCGCTTATGTGATCAGGCTGGCAGGGCGGGGACTGAACAGACATAAAAGCAATTGTGAGCAAGATGTTTGGATGTTTGTTTTGATGGCTGGAGCTTCGTAGGTAGCTCCTGCCATTGTCCATATTCAATGCTGTTTACACGGGCTGTGGGTTCGATTGTTACCTCCCCGTACTGTTTGCGAGTGAAACTATGATTCACCAACACAAAGTCGAGAAACGATGCATTAAGCCTTGGGCGGCGTACATGCAAAACAATCTCCAAGAATCTCCAAGATGTGAGCCGCTTTTCGGCAAGACATGGCGGACATCGAGTGCCATTGCATCTCACCTCCTCGTTCGCTTTGACGTTACGTGGTGGCGTTGCAATGCTTTGTTGTTGCTTGTAACAATTTTGTTGAAAAAGGGAAAGATGCCTTTTTGGCGAATCGAATGTCCAAGCCAGTAATGCAACTGGGCCGTGCGCTGCACAACTATCCACGCCGTTGTCGGCTTCCAGTTTTTTAGAGTTTCTCGTTTGCTAAGAAGCGAAGCAAATGGTTGTTCGGGCAGCTGTGTTTCGCCCTGCAGCTTAGCCAATGTTCCTGTTGGGCTTCATGTTCCTCAATGGTGATTCGGTTAGTTTAGAATCGACTCTGAGCCATGGGCAGTCTTGCCCTTGAAACGGAGCGCCTCGGAATCAGATGCTGTAGGTATGCGGCATGCACATGCATCAGGCCGGGGTTTCCAGATTCGGCGTAAGCCTGCAGCCGTGTCGTAATGCGACTGCTAGGGGCTGTAATCAAATCATCCTTCGGGCTCGATCGGCGGCGATGGCACTCGACGCTTTGTAAATCTGGTTGCAATCGATGCGGCTTTGCTGGGTCGTTTGACTCATTGACACCTCGCGATGGCGTACAGAGCTCTTCGCGATTCTAGAAAACACGCACAGCGTCCTGCACGGCATCCAGTGCGGGACGTCGATCTGTCTTCGACCAGGTCGGGTTCTCCGTGAGTGCTCGCGGCACGCGAGGAAAAGGTAGACCCCTGCTGCTCAAGTGACGCTAGAAGGCCTTCGAAGAGCGACACCACACCATCCATGCCCGATACAGCGGATTTTGCTTTGCCGTCCATGCATATTTCGAGGAACTTGTTCTTGGAGTTTTTCTTCGTATTTTAAAGACTTTACTGTTTGTCAAAGCTGCGTGGTTTTGCCCGAAAGATGTTCAATCGAGACAACAGTTGCCAGTGTTTGTAGGAGTCCCTTCCGTACGTTTCCCGTGCTCAGTCTGTCACCGAAACCACCGAGGCTTCTGTGTGGCGCAGACCTCTCGCTGCTGCTGACGTGTCTTGGTTAAGGCACACAGTGCGCTTGCGTGAGGTCGCGCAGGTCCAACTCAGATGGACAACAAGCAATTCATGTTCTGATAGTTTGGCTGACAAACATTTTTGCTGACGGATGTGGGCAGCACTTCCAAAGGCATGATATCGTTCGTCGCGCACAACATGAACGCTTGTGAAGCTCAGGTTGGGATTTGGCCTTTGGAGGCTCTGAACCGGACTCTCGTGTCGGGTTTTGGGTTTTCACGACACCTTTTACAGACTCCCAGTGCCATTGCTCGTACTGTTAGGTCTAAGTCCTAGGTCTTCAACATGTGGCAAGTTTGCACTGCGGACACAGAGGCCTTTCTGCACGTGCGTTTGCTAGGCAAGGTCCAACAGTTGATGGAGAGGAACCCCCAAAACGGCTTAGTTGTGGGCAGTGTGCGGCTTCAGTTTCGCAGTCTCCATCGAAAAAGACCGGGGGCAAAGTGGGGTAATAACGATAGGCCAAGCATCGTAGCCCGTCATCTTCGGGTTCAGGGGGGTAAGGCGACATCCCAAACCCGGAGGCGGCTGGACATGTCAGAGAGCTGTCTGCAAGCGTTCCTGGAGCCGAAGTGATGGACACCTGGCAGGCTTCTTGCATTGGGTCTCGCGTTTTTTTGTTTCAGTTGGGCTGGAGTCTGTATTCAAGCGCTGTATGTTTGAACCAGCTGGTTCACGGGCTTGAGCCGGAAAAGATCGTGCAGAACCTTGGTTTGCAGAATATTTTATGGCAAATCTCTTCATGGATACCTGGACTTGGCGCCTGACATCAATGAGAAGCAGGACATGACAGTATGTTACGTCATATTCTACCACAGTATTGTTGTATATTTCGACTCACATGATGCTACACAAAACATATGATCTGACATTATCTCGTATCGTATCATATCTATGTTATCTTGTATTGCACTCACGCCGGTGCTCCAAGTGCGCCGAGGATTCCGAGGATGTCTCGGCGTGGACTTTGAGGCAACCCGGCAGGGGAGAGATCGCTTCGAAGATTCGGATTTTCGGAGCAGGTGACAAGGTGTGCAACGCTTCGAAGTGTCGGCCTGATGCTGGTTTCTTCTTGTTCCCTTGGGTCCACCGAGGCCACCAGCAGGGTACAGGCCACCGCTGTGGCAGATGAGGCGTTCGGGATATGGAACCGTTTCGGTGCCGGCAAAGCGGGCCGAGAGCTTCCAGCAGGTCCTGGAGCTCGGCGTCTCGACATTTGCGAGAGTTTACCTTAAACTGTAACCTTGTAGTAACCTTGTAGTGCCCGTTGATGGAGCTTCCATTTTACTTCACGCTCTTCTAAGGCGTCGTGGCGGCAGGGAGGAGCTATTCGCAGCCGCTGGCAGGCTCGTCCTGCCTAGGGCCTAGGGACCATCACAGCTTTACCTCCTGTAAGCAACTGTTGTCAGAGCGGTTAGGGCTAGGCTCTAACACTCCTTCACCCTGACCCAAACTCAAATTTGCTGTTGTCGTTGTCGTTCGCGGCAACATACACTGACAGGCTTGGTAGGGTGATGCGGACGTGTCTCGGTTGAGTTGGAAGCAGTTTGGTGAGTGGTCTGCGCGCCTTTTTGCGCTGGAGCTTCGGCAACAGGAAAGCTCTGTCAGCATGTGCTCTGTGCCTATCATACCACTACTAGCACTTAGTGTTCTGATGCGTTATCTCGAAATACAAGATGTGGGGAAGATCACATCGGCCGACAGCTCCGACTACACGAAGATTCGCCGGACACAGTCTGATTGAGTATGTCAATGTATTTGCCCGACATATGTCCACGTGTTTGCACAGGTATGCCTGTGTGCAGTGTGTGTGTGTGTGCATGTGCGTGTGCGTGTGCGTGTGTGTGTGTGTGTGTTTAGCTTAATTCTCACATCTGTACGAACCTGTATGAACCTGTATGCATGTGCGTATGTATGTCTGTATGTATGAATACATGTATGAATATGTGTCCGTCTGCATGTCTGTATGTCTGGCCTGCCGGGTGGCTAGCTGGCTGGCTGGCTGGCTGGCGTGCTGGCTGGCGTGCTGGCTGGCTGGCTGCCTGGCTGCCTGCCTGCCTGCCTGCCTGGCTGTCTGCCTGTCTGTCTGTCTATCTGTCTGTGTCTGTCTGTCTGTCTCTCTCTCTTTCTCTTCTCTCTGTGTGTTTGTCTGTTTGTCTGTGTGCAGGTAGGCGTGATTAGGCGTGCTTGATTATGCATGCACATGCGTGCATGCATTCCTGCGGAAATCTGCGACATGCATACATACGCTTACATCACACACACACACACACACATATATATATATATATATATATGCTTATATACACATGTATACACACATCCACACACACACACACACACACGCACGTGCATAATGGACACAGACGCGCTCACATACATATATACGCACATACAGGACATGCATACATAGACAATTATGTACGTTTGTATATGCATGCGCACATGCCCGCGCACAATCACACACACAGACACCGACATATTACACACGTACATGCATGCACAAATAGGTATGTGCGAGCGCACACACGCATACCTTTGTATGCATCCACGTTAATGCATGCATGCGTGCATGAAGCCCATGTACGTGCAGACATAGGTACATACTTATTTGCACACGCAGAACTGTATGAGATTCAAGACTATATGAGTTGTGTGCATAGAACAAGGCAGTGTGTTCACAGCAAGCATGCAAAGATGTACATACGTATATGCATGCATGCATGTATGTATGTAGGTAGGTAGGTAGGTAGGTAGGTAGGTAGGATGGTAGGGTAGGGTAGGGTAGGGTAGGGTAGGGCAGGGCAGGGCAGGGTAGGGTAGGGTAGGGTAGGGTAGGTAGGTAGGTATAGGTAGGTAGGTAGGTAGGTAGGCAGGTGTGCAGGCACGTAGGTATGCAGTGTGTGCGCATGTGTTCCTTGTATCGGTCTATGTTTTCTGTTGTGAACCCATCAGTCCGTCCCTGTCTCCCTCTCTTTCTGTCCGTCTGAATGTTGAAGCTTGTGGCTCAGGTCCGTGGTCTGGTCTGCAGGCTAGCCGAGTGCGGCGTCGAGGAATTGCTCGCTCTTCTCGCATGGCCGGCTCAGTGCCGCCGTATTCCGCAACGGCGTCCCTGTCCTGGGTTCGTTTGCCTACCGGTCTGACGAAGCCTGGCCGCCCAACCTCATGGCCTCGAAGAGCGGCAGGAAGGTGATGCGTCAAAGCAGGTGCGAGCACGAAAGTCTTCGAAAGCTGTGCGCATGCGTGGGATTTCTTTTTGGTGCCTGACAGGCTGGTCGCAAGTTTCCGTGAAGCCCGCTGCTGCTGGTGATGGAGAAGGTTTGGTGCGAATTGATATCTTCCGCAGCGTAGTGGGTGTTGAGGAGTACCAGCTGCTAGTTCCCAGTGGCGCTCCCATTCTCGTCACTGGTCCCTGCCTATTCAAGTGGACTTTCAAGTGGTGGGAGGAAGACGACACTTTACTACCAGCCATGCCGGAACTAGCCATGCTATCTAGAAAGATCCTCACGCGGTTGTTCATCGTGGTTTGTGAAGTCCTTCCCGGATTCCCTGTCTGCTGGATGCAGGTGGCACAGTTTTTGTTGCCTCTTCTGACACCTCAAGATGCCGTCTCGGACATGGTCAGCTCAGAAGGCAACATGATGATGCCCGCAGGGGACTTGTTGACCCGCTTCTCAGCTGAGTACCTGTTTTCCAGTACCCTTAGGCCTTGTTTCTGATCCACGACTAAGGCTCACGTCGTCTCGGGTCACAGGCAGCCCCGCTTGACCTTGGGACCTTCAATGGATCCTCGAGGAGCTGAGCTCTGTGAGGCCTTCAGGGGCATGATTTCAGTGCTTTTTCTCCTGGTTTGGGAAGTTGCCGAAGTTGCGATTTTGGGTCCAAGAAAGCTGTAAAGGACATGAGTCTAACCGCCAGGCTCGAGATGGCGCATCCCAGCATCTGTGTTAGTTGACCACCCGCAGATCGGGGTCATGGTCATCGTATTCATCGTGACCATCGCAAGAAGCCTTGGGATTGGCCGAGGCCCACGCGGTGAGTGACTCCGTCAGCCTCGTGTAGGCTGGGTCGCTCGCTGCTGGGTCTTTCACACGAGCAGTCGTTCGGTGAGAGTTTGGGAGCTCGCGTCTTCGAGCTATTTTCAATCGTGTTAGACTCTGGCACACGATCTGGATCAGACGCGAGCGCCATGTGTCCCAAGCTGAGCAGACCTACGACGTCGATCCCCGGGCCTGGGCCAAAGCCTGGCCAGCCATAGCTCGAGCCAAAGGGCGCGAACCCAGAACCTCTGAAGCCTGAAACCCCCAGTTCCCTCTTTAAGCTTCAAGCTCTAAACCCCTCCGTCCTGAGCCATGGCGGACTTTGACCCCACGGACTACGATGGCAGGGACTTCTGGCTCAGAGGGGAAGGGTCGGGAGATGGAAAGACGCCCTGCGGGCTCGTATCAACGCAGTTGAGCTCCTTTTTCTCAAGAGCTCAGAGCCCTAAATTGCTTGCCCAGGCGGGCGATCCTTTGAACCCGGAAGAGCCGGAAGACGAACTGGGCGGCCCGAATCCGCAGGAGCTCGCGGCTTCTTGGGGTTGCTTTCAGGAAATCTGCGGGGGCTGACCAACCAAGAGCTGGCCTACTGTAGAGGCCATGTGCTTGTCCGACTTTCCTGCCGCAGTGGCTCGAGCGAAGGCCCTACGTCCTACGTAACATCAGAGCCATGTCCAGATTGCGTAGGTATCAGGAGGCTCTGGCAGCAGAGGTTCTACGGCCTGGAAACCACGTGATCCATCTTCAAACAGGGGCCGGCAAGACTCTCATAGCCTTCCACCTGATGTTGCAGGCCCTGAAACGGCATCGCGGGAAGTTGGTGTATTTCCTTGCCCCCACGGTGCCCCTGGTCAGGCAGCAGCATGCAGAGTTTCAGACAGAGGTTAGGGCGAAAAGCTTGCCGATTCAAGCTGGCATTCTTGCTGGAGGGCGCAGAACAAACCTTGGACGTTGCCACGTGGTTTTCGCAACGCCTGGTTCCGTCCGGGAGGACATCGTTGGAGGGGATTTGAGCACAATGTCTTTGATCGTTTTGGACGATGCTTGTCCCAATAGAGGCACAGTCTTCGCTTGCAAGCAGGCATCCGAGTCCTGAGCCATCCTCCCGTAGCCCTTTCTGCAGCTCAGGAGGTGCACCATGTCGTGGCCAAGCGGGGGAATGGTGGCCATGACTACTCGCACATCGCGACGGCTTATTCTAAACAGCCGCATCTGCAGCGGCCGAAACTCCTTGGCTTGACGGCTTCGCCTGCTGATGCTTGCTGATATATAGTGCTTTGGTGACGTAGACCTAGACCCAGCCGCCAGTCGCTGCAGGAAAGTCTGGAGCAGACCAGGAGGCTGCTGCAGCGCCTGGAAGCCCAGCTGGTGCAAGTGCCGGAGGAGTTGGGAGCAGAGCTTCGGCAGCAGGTGCCCTCAGCGGTGCTGGTCAAGGAGGCTGTCGCTTGCAGCCCAGAGTTCCGCGCCTTCATGGCTGCAGCAGAGACCCGAAGGAAAGAGCTGCAAAGGGAGCAGTCTGCGCTGTCTCTTGGTTGCAGCAGAGCTGTGCGGGGAGTGGTGCCAGTGTTTGTCACGGGCTTTTCGACTACGGGAACATCTGAGGTCGCCTGAAAGCGATCAGTTCTTCCGTGTAACGACTCAGATGAAGAGAGTCGCCGAGCTTGCAGCGCATGTTCGATGCTTCGGATGGGACCCAGCAGCGTTTCAGGAGATCGAGATGCCTGAAGTTCCTGCAGAGCTGAAGCCAACATGGGACCAGCTGCAAAAACACTCCCGACTCGGGCTTTCTCCTTGTTTTGACTGCCTTCTGTCCGCTCTTCAGCAGCATGATTCCGGTGAGTTTCGTTGCATCGTGTTCGTGGAAACACGAAACACTGCAAGGAACATGGTAAGAGCCTTGAAGTCGGTAGCTGCACGCAGAGCTGAGCTGGGCTGGCTCTTGCCTACCTGCCTAGTGGGCCATAACAAACGATGTGCTGAAGAGGAGGACACCATGACCATTGCGCAGCAGGCCGAGATTCTGGAGAACTTTCGTCAGGGAAATGCCAATGTTATGGTGGCAACCTCTGTTGCAGAAGAAGGGATTGATATCCCTTGCTGCAACGTCGTTGTGCGACTGGAGCCTGCTCGGACGGTGATCAAGTTCATTCAAGCTCGGGGACGAGCGAGGTATCCGAACAGTCGATATGTGGTCATGTGCTGTGATTTCGAGGAGGAGAGGCTTGTCGCAGAGGTAGAGGCACGGGGATCCGCGCTGCAGCAGCAGCTTCGGAATCTGAGTCCATCCTCGACAGCTGTGAACTGCTGGAGCACTCCGGGGCCGGCGGCACTGGAGCCGATTTTGGCCTTCGATCCGGCAGCCCGCGCGCACTCGGACTTTCCGAACGGTCTGCGAGTTAAGCTCGAGGAGATGGTGGTTGACATCGACACCTTAATGCCTACTCAGGCCACCGTCCGTAAGACTTTTTCTGATGGTCGATGTGTCCTAGAGACCATGGTTCGGCTGGTGCAGCGCCCGGCCGACATCCCAAAGCTTCCGCTGGTGTGGGTTTGCAAGGGGCGCGCGAAGTTGCTGGGCAGGCGATCTCCTTTTTCGGATCCCGAGAAGGAGATCTGGCTTTCTGCAGATAATCGCCGCTGCTTTCTTCTTAAAGTTATTGCCCCGTTGTGTGATCATCACCGCGTGCGCGTTGTCAGAATGGAATGGACGCATGAGATCGATGCCAAGCTGAAGCAGTGCCCTCAAACCGATGCATGGGCAACGGACCTGAAGAGCACTGAGCGTGTCCGTCAGGAAGTTCTCGACAGGCTCACAGGCGTGGAGCGACCTCTGAAGTGCATCAAGCATGTCGACTCCAGGCGCTTTAATGACAACGAAGATTACGTGTCGAAGCTGAACTTGCACATGCAGAAACAAAGTCGGCCACATGCAAAACAGTCGGTCGCGGACTACGAGGAGCTTCCTCGCAGCGGTGGGTGCCACATGGGCAGTTTCTCGTACCGGGTGCTTGTCAACGGGGAGGTCTTCCATGGAGACCCCCAGCCAAAGGTCAAGGCAGCCAAGCAAGCTGCTGCTTATGCTGCTTGTGTCGCGCTCGGTGTGGGACACCTCTGAACACAGGCTGCGGTTCCGAAGAGGACAAAGATCTGAGAAAAGAGCGTTTAGCTTCGACATGTAATGCCAAGGCCGCATCCAAAGACCACCTTAATTTAATCCCAACATCAACCACACGCAACGCCTGGTGCTGGTTGGACTGATCTGTGTTGTGCCTGTTGCTTTGCGCTTTGCTCACGTTTGTCCCGAGCTAGAGCCTTGTTTTTGCTAACGCACTACCAATTGACCCGCAGGTTACGCTTGTTTTTGCTTGTTTTTGTTTGCTTCTGGGGTGTTGGGGGTGGGGCGGGCTGGTTTCGTTCTGTCTGACGACCTCTAGTACCGAGCAGTCATAGGAGTAGCAGTGCTACTCTACTAGTTGTGCTTGTCGTTCTGCTGCACTAGCCACCCTTGCTGTGCTGCTGCAGCAGCAGCTGCCACTGCTGCTGCAGCTGCCACTGGTGCTGCATCTGTACTGCATTGTCTTACAACCATATACTCTCTAGTTAGTTTGCGCTTGCAGACCAAGATGCCTACGCTGTGCCAGTCCTTTCTGTAATCTTATAGTAGTACACTGTTACAATTCCATATCGACTGAGCCCAAACTCTCAAACTCCAAACAAACATCCCATGCAAGCCCAAAGCCCTCGAGCTAGAAGCTTAAAGCCAGCATCCCAGGCCCTGGCGAAGCAGTGCAAGCCCCAAAACCTTCAAGTTCGAAGCAAACCCGACATCCCACGACCTTGTTTTCGCTTCGGCAAAGCCACGAAAAACACGAATTCTAAAGATGAAACCATGACGAAAGACAGACCCGAAAACTGTAGAGGTTGCGCAAGGCTGTCTCCCAAAACAAATCATCGTTTTACCTCGGTAAAACTGCCATTTCGCCCTAACTCCCCCCAAAGACTACAAAGGCATGGCAACACCGAAGCCCCACAAACCCAAACCTCGACCGAAATTCAAAAAGGACATTTTATCCGGAAAACTGTAAAGACATGCTGCCGGACAAGCAAGCCATCAAACGCAAAACCTTGTGTTCGCAGTAGCAAAACCACCAAAAACACTAGTTCCAAAGATAAAACAATGACGAGAGCAAGACCCGAAAACTTTCCAGGTTGCGCAAAGATGTCTCCCAAAACAAGCATGAATCATCGTTTTGCCTCGGCAAAACTGCCATTTTGGCTTAAGAAGCACCCCTGCTATCGCGCGAGTCGTTTCATGTGGCGTCACCTTGTTTTGGCCTCCTCGGTTCCCTTCACGGTTTTGATAGGCGTAAGACCCGATGGGCACCTGGCCCGGCCCAGTCCTCTGCACACAGAATAAGAGTTTGGGTTTGACGGATACTACACAACCCGGACTTCACCGATCACGCCGGGAGCTCGCGATTCGCAGGATACCCCGCAACTGAAGGATGCAGTGCTCTTTGTCATCGATGCCTCCAACAAGGAGTCTTGTCATAGTACTCGGACACCCAATCGTTGTTATCCGACGGCAGTGGCCCATCGTGGCTAAAGACAGATGCCAGTGCACTGATGTCTCTCTTCTTTGCTGGTTTAAAGTCGTAGATTGCAAGGCGCCTTAGTGGCAGTTGCATGGCCAGATGGAGTGAAGCAGCTCGCCTAGCACTTCCAATTAGCTCGAAGCTCATCTGCACCACCCTCCTGCGCATCTGGATCAGAACCCAGAGTCGATGACACTGCGAGGACTGCCTCAAGCCGCTGAAGCCCGATGGCCGTTGCCTGCTGGCCGAGACTTGGGTCTACCTCAGTTGTCTGTGTTCGCTGCAGTCGAGAGGATCCTCAGACCATGCGGAGCTGGTTTCAGTGTCCTTGAAAGGAAGCCATGGCATCTGCGGCTTCGGTCCTGAAAGCGAAAGCTCCTGGGACCTTTGACTCAGCGGTGTTTAGGACACAGAATCACGAGCTGTTGGATCGTGCGTAGCAGCCGCAGGAGGCGGAAGCAACGGCAGCATCGTCGTGGTCGTGGTCTGGTCTGTAGTTGCATAAGCAGCAGGAGGAGGAGGAGTAGTAGTAGCAGTAGTAGTAGTGGCAGTGGTGTAGTAGACGTAGCAGTAGTGGTAGTAGCAGTAGTAGGAGTCGGCGCCCCCCCCCACCAACCACCTCTGCTACAAACCCTCTTAACATCACATTCGTTTTACTCGGTATTTACGGTACGTTCGTCGTGTCATACCACTTCTTCTTGCCCCAAAATCCACTCCTGGATATTTGTGAAAAATTCGGCTTCGGATTGGGGTGGGGGCGTAGGGGTCGGGGTGGGGGGGCGGGGGGGGTGGGGGGATGATGACGACATTGTT
>CAJNDV010033682.1:2597-21008 GCA_905221635.1 Symbiodinium sp. CCMP2456 | reverse complement strand
ATACATACATATTTATATACATATATATCTTCATATATATATATATGTATACATGTAGAAAATGTGTGCATATGTTTAAGTTTGTCTCTCGTTCGACTACTCGTCGAAGATGCTAGATAGATCTACAAATGACAAGTCGTTGCCAAGAGAGATGCTTGTGCCTCTCAGGAAGACAAAGTCGGGGTCCTTCTGTACGGTGTCCGGGAGAAGCAAAACCCCAACAACTTTGATGGCATTCGACTGCTGCTGGAGCGTATGGGGTGCGTCATGAACTACACTAAGAGCTCAGGCTTGCCCATGAGGAAACTTCTTCTTTCCATCGGGTCTCGAGTATGTTTTGCTCTTGAAGTTGCATGCAGGTGGTCGTATCCATTTATTCCTGCAGTGATCAGTTGCAGCACAGAGCTTGTCGAGTACACATTGGAGCAACGATGCTGTTCGCGAGGACCTCGACCGCCCCAGTGAAACTTTGGTTGCACATGAGTGACAGGGCGTTCGGACTTCAGGATTGTCTGCGTGCTCACAAGGCCATATGGTGCCTACTCTTGTGATTGATGTGACTAAGCAGTTCTTGCCCATGGCCTAGTGTGCTTTGGTCCTTTGATCACGTGAGACCCCTCGTCGTGTGTCACGAAGCCTCGAGGCCGACCTGGGGCCACTAGGGTCTGGAATCCAGAAACTTCGAGAAGATGTAGTGACTCCAAGCCCTACTTGAAAAACCCTTGTCCCGGACCAGGGAACCCACGTAAGCTTTTCAGAATCCGCCCTTTCCTCGCACGGCCCTCACAGGCCCAGCGCATCAAGCAGCTGCAGCAGGTCGCCTGCCTTATGTGGTATCGGATGCAGATCTGAAGGTGTAATGTTTCAGGTTTTCAGCGACACGTCTTTGCCAGCGATGGTGTTTCTATGAGTTTTGCACTACTGGTCTTTCTGGGGGTCCCAGGAGTCCGCCCGCACGCCCGCGCAGCTTGCTGAGCGCTACGGCCCGGGACTCAGATTGTCAGGGCTCGGTGGTATTTTGAGTTTCTGGGTGAGAAGGTTGGAAGTCGAGGCTTCGAGGCTGGAGGGGTTAGGTAAGTTTTGGGTTTGGGGGATTTTAGGTTGGAGACAGGATGTCGGATCTCAAGGCTTGATGTTGAGACATAGTCTTTGGGATTTGGGGTTCAGGCGTGAAGGTCTAATGATTCATGTAGCTGACGTGACGTTGAAGACCAAGACATCTTTCGAACGGAATCTGTCCATAAACCCTAAGGCCCTAAACCCTAAATTTTTTCCTAAACCCTGAACAGTTCAAATTGAGTGAGAGATTTGGCACTTCTCCAGTCTTTGGAGTTGCAAGTTCAGACTCCTTCATCTCCTGCCGGGGTAGATGACAGTGCCGGAACCCAACACCTTCAACACCCAAGACTCCAAATCCTTCGTAGGTGTCGGGCGTCCGGTGCCAGTTTCAGCAACCTAGCTGCATCTTGATACTCGCGTGCCGATTGCGGAGAGGTTCCGACAGGATTCAACTTTGGCTGGAAAGCATCCGGCAGTCACGCTATTTTATTGTTAGCAGTCAGAAAGCGATCCAGTAGTAGCCACTTGCTGACTTGCGCGGCAGGATGTCTTCTGGACTTCTACGACGATTTTCAATTTAGGTGCGAACCAGTGCCCCGGCCTACAGAGAGGTCGGTCCAGAGTCCTCGAAAGATCTCGAGATGGGAGAGTACTCGTAGGGAGTCTCAGAGTGGGGTGTTTTCCAGGTCGCAGTTCGACTCGCGCATTTTCCTCTTCACGTGCAACGATGCTCCTTCTGCAGCACGGGAAGAGCTGGCGGCAGCACGTACCCGCGTGCAGGTGCAGCATCGCATTGCAGTCTTGACACTCATTGATGCTTTCGAGCGCCTGCCGAGAATCAGTGTACTATGTTGATATGCACGCAGCCCTTCCACACAGCTTGAATCTCCGCTGCGCCAAAGAAGGAATTCTGCCCCGTGCAGGATCTGATGGATATGGGTGTGGTGGTGGAGTTCTTCCCACTGCACTTCCCCGATCAGGACCTGTGTAGTAGCTAGGTTTCAGGACGCAGACCTGCGGATTGTAGCTTAAGTTGCAGTGGGTTGGAAGTTCCGGCCGGCTTCGAGATCTTGTAATTTATCCATGGCGTCACCTTATTCGTATTCCGATTTAGGGCTTTCATAAACAGAAAACACATCCTGAAAACAAGATCCCAGGAGCCCCAAGCCGAAAATGCACCCGAAAACCGCAGATCCTTGGAACTTCAGACTTTACACAGAAGCAGTACGGCTAGGGCATGGTGTCGTGAAGACAAGTACGAATCGTTGCCCTCTTAATCCAAAAAAGTTTGGGGCTGCATAGGGGTTTAGGGTTTAGGGTTTAGGCTAAAGGCCCACAGGGTCTCGTACCATCGTGAGGACTTCAGCATTGAGCGCTTCTGGGGCGAGCTCCTTCCTGTCGACCCCACAGACTACTTGCAAAGGGCCGCAGTGCGTCTGGAAGTGGCCCGGACAGATTTGAGGTTGGGGAGTTTTGTGACTCGAGGGGTCTTCTGTGGGCCAAGAGTTGGGCAGGCCACTTTCTCATTCTGTCGAGACCAACATGACCGCTGTGTTGTCAGTCTCGAATTGCACAAGAATGCGCAGCTTTGGCCATCATCTTGTGACATCCTGCCGTACTCCCCATGCTTTGCCTGCAGCCATCAGACTAAGGATGTGGAAAGAGTGGTGAGGATGCGCACGCACCGCAAGCGCACGCTGCAGAGGTTGGCCTTTCACCTTTGCCCAGGTGCTTTGGTAGCCCTTGGCAGGTTTCATGAATCAAGGCTACTTTAAGGGTTTAAAGGCGTTGGATCAAGCAGTTCATTCGATTTTGCATTGTTGCTCCAAGTGAATGTTGTCGCAAGGTGTTGAAGCATCTGTCTCTGTGTTTGTCACCATGCTGGAAGCCAAAGTGCCACCGCCCGTCTACTTGCTGAACGATGCTTGGCCTATATTCCTGGGTTCCAGTCCTACTTTAAGGCGGCTAGATATGACAAAGCTGTGAGCGAGTGCAACTTCTAGTTTCACCCACCGGTGATACATCCTAGTCTTTGCTGTTGCACGGCATCAGCACCTGCTTGTGGTCCAGGAGAACAACAAGCCGCTGAAGGCAGAATCAAAGCAGATTTGTGAGCAGACTGGTGCGCTGCTGCACCCGGTGGATGACATCGCCACGTATGTGGAGGCCGGGGGTGTGGGGCATGAACAACGAAGCTTCTTTAGACAGGCACGAACGACTAGTCGTGCTGCACAAACGACTAGTGCTGTCCGCCATGGATTCTGTCAAGGTGCTTTGACCGGAGCACGTAGACACAGCATGTGCACTTATGCCGAGCCCCGCAGTGCTCGGTGTTGTGGTCACAAAGCGTTCGGAAACAATCGGAATGTGCTCTTCCCATAGATGTCATGATGTAGATTTGCAATTTTCGAGGTGAACATGTCCAGGGCGCCAGGTGACGACGATGCACATGCACATGTCCTGTTCATCTGCCATGACATCTTGTGGCAAAATCAATGTACGACGAGATCAAGCTCCAGCCATATCTAAACAGAATGGCCGGCACATCTGCATCGTAATTGCCCGGACGTGTTTCCCCAAAGCAGGGACCTCGTTCTCACTCCTCTGAAGCAGTCTCGGATCCGTTTGACATGCAGAGGAGGTCAGAGGCTGTTGAAGCGTTGAAGACATTTGGGTGTCACGAGACATACGAGACTGAACTACCGGCTTGATCAGGGTCGGTAGCTCACTGAGCATTGAGGTCATGTGACCAGAGCTGTCAGCCCTGTTGCACGGATTGCACGGCAGGTTGCGGGCCATCGGATCTTTGTGACTAGAGCGGAGACGCAGGAGCTCCTCTGCGTACCTGTGGACTTGAGCGAATTGCCGAATGTCGGAGACTGGGTGCAGTTGCATGTGCTAGCCTTGCTCCCAGCATGCGAGGAGGCAAAGCACTTCGGCGATCCCTCGCTTCGGGTGCTCGGTTTCAAGCCGCTTGCCAGTTTGAGTTTCTCGACGTGTACAGGGATGTTTTTTCAATGCACGTGAGTCCAAGGCCCCTCAGCTCCTTGCAGGATCATCACCGCATGTTCCATGCCTACTTCGTCTACCCGAACGAGCGAGGCAAGGAGCTCCGACTTGCTCCGACTGGGCCCTTTTGTGGCGCCTGCCCCGCACCATAAGGAATGTGACCCCGAAATAGTATCGACAACCCTAAACCCTAAACCCTAAGATAGTAACGTGACCTGAGCCTCCCCTCCCTGGAACCGGAAGGCTTCACAGGCTCGGCCGCGCTGCTGTCGTCTCTGGTCAGTGCCCTGGCATCAACCCCTGGCCTGCAAGGAGGGATCGTTTCTGCGCACTTTGAGTGGGGAGTCTCCGATCCTGGGGCCAAGCTGCTACAGCGCCCCCCCGAGCCGACTTCCTTCCCCTCTCTCACCCCACAGAGATGGGCAGGCTACCTGAAGCAATGAACCTAGCTTATGTTACACAGTGTTGCAGTTGCAGTGAGACCTGTTGGCGCCGCTCCAAACTTCAAGCCTTTAAGCCGTTGAGGCGTCATGCTGGAGCGAAAGGTTCTGGCCTTGGCAAGCTACGTTGCACGGCGCAACAGCGAGCCAGTTCTGGTTGCCCTCCTACCGCAGGCCCGGTCGTTGCACCATTGGTGCAAATTTGATCAAGATGTAGAAAAGATTCTGGCAAAAATTCTCCTTGTTCGCAAGAAGCAGTTTTGGGAGGCAGAGGTCGAGGAGGATGGCGACCAGAGGCAGCCACCGGGCTTCCACATGGTGCGCCTTCCCTGGGCCGAGGACGCGGCGTGTCAGGGACCAGGCTTTATGCTCAAAGGTGAACCCGACAGGAGTTGGGCTGTGATCCCTGAACCAATACTAATACCTCCAAAAAAGGCCTTTCGGCTCCTGAGTTTTTGCCTCCAGAACTCGTGAAATCCGTAAAGTGCATGACCCGCTTAGAGACCCAATGGTTGATGGCGTTGACTTGACAACGATTTCAACAAGAAGACTGAATGTCAACAATCCTCCTGTAACTCCCTGGCAGTCTCTCTAGAGCACCGAATCGATAATGTCTCAGCATATGCCGACGTGCAGGAGATAAGGCAGCTGAGTTTCTTGGGCGCATGCCAGAGCGGTCAAAGTTCCTGTCAAGTTGGGGTGTAGTATGTAGACATGTGATTTGCTTGCAAAACAGCCACCGGTCCAGGTCAAGAACATGGTCTCTTTAATGTGATAGGGAAGGCATGGTCCCCGCCATGCACTGCTGGCATATCAGTCGATTACCATCAAGGCTCAGTGTCTCCGGTTTCTCATAGGCAAACCTTTTGCCACTGAGGTTGGCCAGCTCCTGGCAAACATATTCTGCTGGTTTCAGACGCAGTCTTGCATCACTCTCGTTGCCACAGCTGAACCCTTCGGTGTGGAAAGACTTCGTCCTGTCACACCTTCCCTGTGTGGCTGTATAGAAAATTCATGTGTTTTGGGTTTCCACATATGTTTACACAGCAAAACATGAAATGATAATGCTGACAACCTTTTTCGGGCACAGAACGTCCGTATGCTTGCGAGAACGTGCCAACAACTCAATGGAAAGCACCATCATCGTCATCACCATCATCACCGGCATCATCATCACGGTCATCGTGATGATCATCTTCATCATGACACCCAGACCACCGGGTAACTATGATTCCCAAGCCAGAGCTTCTTCCAGCTGCAGGTTTCCCTTTAGCTGATGGCTTCCCGGCCGTGATGCCCGAGAACCTCAAGGCCCGTGAAGACCACTCTCTGTTGGGACCATTGAGCAATGTTGTATAAGACGGCTCTGATTAAAAGAGACAGAAAAGGGGGTGTATGGCGCGTATGTATGCATGTAGGTATGCATGCATGCATGCATGCATGCATGCATGCATGCATGCATGCATGCATATGTGTATATATACACATGTGCATATATATATATATATATATAGAAAAAGAGATCGATAGTTTGGAGTTCTGGGTTAAGGGTTGCCTGGGATCGAGCTAATGTCGGGATGGAGCTGAGTGGCAGTGAGGGGGACATGTGCAGCAGTTTTAGGATCTAGTAATTCAGGACTTTAGAGTTGGAGCAGATTATGAGGTTTGGGAGGTTAGTCTGTTTTGGAGTTTAGGGTTTAGGGCTTGTGCTTGTCCCAGCCACTGGCGGCCGGAAAAGGTGGATTCACTCCGGGCCACTGAAGCAGTTCACGACCCAGAATTAGCCCACGGAAGAGGTGCCCTGAGACCAGAACTCTCAGCCCCGGCAATCTCTTTCAGCCTTAAGGCCTCCGCTGTCCTTCAGGAGAGGGCCCAAGAGGTGGTCCGGTCCTTGCAGCTGCCCGACTTCGTGCCGGGCTGCGCAGAGAACCCGGCCGCTCGTAAGCCGTTTTGGGCTTCAGGGCTTCAGGGCAGGATATGGCAGGATGGCTTCGGAAGATCTCGGGGTGAAGATGTTGTTTTCGGAGTTCGAGCGAGGCCTCGCCCGTCTACGCTTTGGGTTCCGTGTCTCGAGCTCTTTGCCTCACGGTTCCGGCATAAGCTGTATGCTTCTGGGTGTAGTGCGAACTGTCGGGTTTCCAGGAGGAGCCGTAGTTTGATTGAGGCAGTTGTATGTTGTATGCTGTCTCTCTGATCAGCTCAGGTTCTGCAGAAGCACTACGCAGCTGTGCAGGCAGACACACTCGACTTGCTGCATGAGATCTGAAGTACAGCGCTCGCTGAGTTGTCTGTGGACCCACATCGAAGTCGTCTCCAGCCGCCAGTTGTGGGCCACAAGATGCTAAGTAGAATTAGAAACTGCCCCTTATGAGATTATGCCCGCAGGCATTGGCTCTTTCAGAAGAGCAGCAGCTTCGCAGCACTCAGGTTCTCAGAGCGCTGTTCGGGCTGTCCACTTGTCGCGGCCAGGCCTGAAGAGACCGTGGATGTTCTGCAGCCAGACGCAGCACATCTAGAGACCAAGAAGCCGCTCTTCTTGGCCTGGAAGGAGGCCGCTGAACTTTCGGATGTGAAGATTTCACTCGAAGCCCCAAGCCTGAAACCCAGGCCCTCGATGCAGCAGCGCCGTTGAGGAAGCGGGCGGCTGCCGAGGGCGAGGCGGATCGCGAGTTGCGATTGTCGTTCCCCTCCTCTCCTCTGTCTGACGGCCAGTCAGAAACACCTGCAGCTCCAATTCGACGCCCCAAATGAAACCTTTAGGTCCTAACCGTGTACCCGGCCAGGCCCCAAGCCTCCCCATCCCGAAACAGGGTGCCGCAAAGAAGTTCCCTCGACGGGAAGCGCCCGCGGTCCCTGTGGATTTGGAGGCCCCGCCTTTGACTCGAGGGAGGAAGGGCAGGGCAATGGGGACTTGTCGAGATGAAGGTCAAAGCGAGGGCCTGGTGGTGAGCCGGAGACCTTTCTTTGCGGCTTTTGCTTTTGTGGCTCAGTTGCGAGTTTATGGACCCTCATTCTCCAAAGGCCATCAGCCGCAGAATCCTCCGACACCTGCCCCCCCTCCTTAAGACCAAAGCCTGTGTCGCCATGTCCCGACGCTCGAACTCCGGTGCCCTGCCCTTGGTGGCTGTCCTCTTCGGCGTCTATGCCTTGAGCTTCGTGGGCCCTTCGGCGCAGCAGCGCAAGGGCACCGCCCTGCGTGCCGGCGGGGAGAGTGTTCCCACAGGCTTGGTGTGGCCCTCGCCTGAGGCAGAAGAGAAGCTGCGTGAGGTGGATGGCATCAAGCTCTACCCCACCCATGCCTGGAAGGATGAGATGGACCCCATCGTGGATTCCTCTGCCAAGCTCGAGGACACTCCCGTGATCGTGGGCGTTGCAGCCGATTCGGGATGTGGAAAGTCCACCTTCCTCCGTCGCATCCTGGGCGCCCTGGGCACAGAGGTGAAGCCCGGGCACACGGCTATCGGGGACATGATGACCGTGATCTGCTTGGACGACTACCACACCAACGACCGTGCTGGGCGCAAGGCCATCTGCCTGAAAGTCAGGATCTCTCCGGTTGTCGGACCTCGTCATTTTAGCTAATGACCAGTCTTGGCAGCAACACAGCCAAACCCTTTAGAGGTAGGGAGGCACGGAAGGTACAGGGACTTCTAGACCGCATCCAAACAATCCGAGCATGGGAGCACCCGGAATTGGTGCACTGATGCCCAAATCGACCAGAGCTGCGGAAGCAAGGGGCCCCAAGCCCAACGACGTGAGGTTGATCCATCCGGGGATGGTGATCCCTTTCGGGGTTGTAGCTTACTTTCAAGATGTTTCACAAGATCTTCAAAGGTTAGAAGCTGAACCACGTACTAGATGTGGTTGAGATTCGTGAGTGCCGCGCACTTCAAGCTCGGTTGAGAAAAGTGACTGCCTTGCCCAAGGCCACTGGCCTCACCGCCCTGGATGCCCGAGAGAACGACTTCGCTCTCATGGGTGCTCAGATCGAGGCCCTGAAGACCGGCAAGGCGGTCTACAAGCCCATCTACAACCATGACACCGGCAACAAGGACCCACCTGAGCTCATCGAGCCCAACAAGGTCATGGTTTTCGAGGGCCTGCACCCCATCTACGACGAGAAGGCGCGCTCACAGTTGGACCTGGCGATCTACATTGACATCGTCAACGATGTCAAGTTCGCATGGAAGGTCCAGCGCGATGTGGCAGAGCGTGGCTGGACGGAGGAGCAGGCCGGCCAGCTTCCCATCAGAAATACTTGCACGCTTCTTCTGCTCTTCTGCTCTGTGTAGCCAGAACATGGCCTTAGAGCGAAAAAGCTGAGAGGTCAGGGAGGACATCGAGAAGCGTCTTCCTGACTTCTCCAAGTACGTGGACCCCCAGAAGGCCAACGCGGACGTGGTGCTGCGCTATGAGCCTTCCGACAAGGGCCTTCCCTTCCTCAAGGCTGAGTGCAAATCAGCCAGTCAGTAGATTTAGGCTAAGTGTGGCTTCACTAGCTTTTCTGCCATGTGATCCGTGCAGCACTTACGAGGCAGAAATCGCAATCCCTCATCTAATCCGCGGTCTTAGCTGGGGTCTCCCCGGGAGGTCAAGCTCATCCAGAAGAAGGGGGGCAAGTTCCCCATGGTCACTCTCAAGAAGGCTGTTGGTCAGGGGGAGCCACCGAAAAACCCGATGCCCCGTGAGCACTCTCCTTGGGTGTAGCCCCAAAGACATCCCGAGACCGAGCCACACCTGCAAATTTCACGAAGACACACCCGCAAAAAGAGCCTGCACCACACCACAGGACCTGAGCCTCTCCGGGAGCGAGCCTGGCGCCACCCTGAAGGCAAGGCTTGGAGTGACAAGAGGAAGCTTGGAGTGGCAACATGAGGAAACATGGCAAACAACATAGCAGCCGTATTCGTGACAGTAGCCGAGCAGGTATGGTACAGGTGCAAGTATTGTTCCAAGGCCTGCGAAGAGCTTGGTAAATTAGATACTACGCTCCAATCCCAAGTTCTTGCCCACACAGACGGCATGAGTTTGCTGTTCTTGGCTTTCGGACGGGAGTTGTGATGGCAGGGGCCCTTGGGCCCTAGGAATGTGAAAACCAAACGTCTTACAGCTCCGACCCAGCATCTAGCGTCTAAAGTTTTTGCGACTCCGACCCGGCAGCTTCCAACTGGGGGGTTTGGGAGGGCGGACAAAATAGGTTTGTCAGAGCGGCCTTTAGTCTAGATAATTTCCGCAGATGTACGATGACGACTGGTTCGGCAACGATGTGACTGTGGTGGAGATGGATGGCGAGATCGACATGGACAACATGGAGGAGCCTCCAGAGTAGTTGAACAGTTCCGGGCAGAGCGAAACTCTCGTACCGTGCATTGTTGGGTCTGCTTAAAAGTCCCGGTGCGCCTTTTTCAAGTTTGTTGCAGGTGAACCCCAGAGCCCCAGCGCTTTTTTGCGCGACTGCTCCAGGAGCAGCTCAAGGAGATCGAGTCCAATCTGGAAGGCCTTGGCGCGAAGTCGGCCGAGGAGCTGACTGAGGCTTCGGGACTTCGGGCAAAAGCATTCCTGACGGGGCTCCCTCATCGGGGTCGTGTAGAGTTGTAAAAAGGTGCCCAAAACCGTTCTGACCTTTTCAACTCCCCTGTGCTAGGCAGGGCTTTTGTCGTAAGAAGTAGCAAGTCCGTTGGCAAGAGTGGGCAGAATGCCAGCAACAGCAGTAGGCTTGGATTCGGAAGATCGGGCTTGAAGATTGACAGAGCCATTGGTTTGCTCTCGCTGAGCTGCCTTTCTGCAGAATCTCCAAGAGCCTCCCAAACCGCGAGCAGTGCAGCCTGAAGTTCCGAATTGTCCAGTTGCAGGAGTTCTGCTCGTGACCGGACATGCCAAACTTCCCAAACCCCGAACCCCAAACCCGAACTTGAACCCAAGGACGGAAAAGGGCCCCCCCGCATTGTAACAGAAAGCCTTGAACCCCACGCCATGCTGTAAAGGCCATGGTGTCGCTGAAGTCTTCCCCGGGCTCGCAGAACGGAACTGGCCTTCTTCAGACTGTCATCGCCATGAAGGTGTGGAAACGCAGAGCTTGGGGCTTGGGTCTTATGGTCTTGGCTTTGATTTCTAGGGTTTGTTTAGGATGTCCAAGTCACGACTTTCCAGCCCATCCTAGTTTCCTTGCCGTTGAATGGGAATCATGCAGGGGATCGTAGTTGCAGATGAGGGATGCTCGTAAGGAGCTTTTCGAGCACCAGTCGTGACACTTCTTTCTGCAGACACCGTGCAGCTGAAGCATAGTCTCCAGATTCTGTTTCTAGGGTGTTCTAATAGGCAGCATGTCCAGAATATGGCTGGTGTTCCTGATCTCGGAAGAGCTGCGCGGTAAATTCCGAAGCGAGAGGTCCGAGAGATCTACGAGAAGATCACGGGCAAGGATGCTTAGAAGACTTGGCGCTTCTGGCCCAATGAGCCCCGCAGGGCGGATCCATGAGTCCTCCCTGCTCCTTGATTTTTAGATAGAGCCTCCACTCATCAAGGAAGCCATACGGCCCTGAACCATATCAATTCCAGCCCTAAGCCCCCCAAAAATCCCATATCTTAAACGGTTTAATTTTCAAGATGTGTCCTGTACAGCAAACAGATGGCTGCTGGTGGAGCTGTGGGGCGTCGAGGACGTGAACCCTGAGGAAAGTAACAATTCCACAAAGTTCGATCGTAAAACCCGGGGTCGATTTTGCTTCGGAGCCTAGCAGCCTGGGCAGCGCATTTTCTCCATGGCATCTCCAGATAGGTGCCTAGTCCTTTAGAAGCTCTGCTTCTTGGCATCACGCCAAGCAGTCGCATTCTCCTCCCGCTGAACCAAAAAGACGGAATGCATTCTGGACGTCTCTATTGGCATGTGTTTTAGGATGCTCTGCTGTTGGAATTTCCTGATTCCGCGGACAACTCGTGATTCTTAAGGCAGTCTTGCCTTTCCTTTGCACTTTTGTACCTAACATTGTTGTATATGTCTGTTGATCAGGAGCTTGATTTCGAAAGTCTCGACAGCTACTGCAGCAGGAAAAGTCCAGTTTGTCTCGCTGGCCAGGCAATGCGCGCTTTGGTGACGTCTGGCCCTGGCCTTAGGCACAGCTTTCCAGAGTTGAGCTGAGACATGACAGTTGGACAGTTCCAGGCTCTTGTGAAGTGGGCTGCAGGTGAAGTGATTGCGATTCTCATGTGTGAGGTGAGTTTGAAAGGCTGACAGTCCCGGCGCTGCGAGACTGGCTGAAGGGGCAGGGAATAGCCAACACTGGGAAGAAACAGGATCTCCTGGATCGTATCCGTGCGTGCGTCTGATAGGCCTACAGTTTCTATGCCCACGAGCAGCAGGTACTGTGTCTAGCGGCGTGTACGTACGGCAAGTCTGTGCTGACTATTTCCTTTGATTGCACAGGAGTGGGATGGCTGTATCCGGTGCGAGTGTTCGAGTTCGAGTTTCGGGATGAGATCAGCAGTTGCAGGCTTGAGGTTTACAAGCAGCCTCTGTCCAGTGAGCTGACCGAGCGGTCGATGTCCACGACAGGAAATTACAGGACATGCCAAGATTCAGTACCCCTTTATGCACATTTGCGCATGCGGAGATCCCCAGCAGCCTGTGTGGAACACATGGGGTGCTTCTGTACAGTGGGTGAGGCCTTCGGCCTTGGACTCGGAGTCGAAGGAGCAGCCTAACAACTCATAGGGTTTAGGGCCGTTTAGGGTTTAGGGTTCTAAGCATCGAGCCCCCAAGACCTTGAGCTGGCTGCTCTTCGACTCGCAGCTGGCTCCCAGCTGAGTCTGGGTTCCGGGAGCTTAGGGCTCTGCTTCTGCCTGGAGATGCGGCTCTGCGGTCGGGGAAAACAGGGTGAGTTCTTTGCCGGAGTCCAGTTTGTCGAACGGGTTAGAATTCACGATTCATACACCAAGCGCCGCCAACCATCTGTTTTTGGAGCTGTACTTGGTTGTGGTTCCCAATGTAACTAGAGGAACTTCTGAGCAAGTGCTGCTAGAGACGATCGTGAATGAAGTCCTTAGTGAGTTCACGTGGTCGGTTTGATCTGCGGTAGTTGCTGGGGCTAAAGGCTTGGCATTTGGAGTGCAGGCATGGCTCCCAGTCGGCGGCCCGGCATGTCGCCTGAGGCCGTGGCGGGACGCAGAGAGGGCGGAGCCAGGTCTCCATGGTTTCTTGCACTTTGTTCTTCTGTGCTTCTGCGGACAGGTTGGGCTGGACAATGGTTGATCCTGTATGGTGTGGATGGCTCGCTTATGGACCGTAGCTGTGCAAGCATCGATCGCTTCGAAACGCTGGTTGCTTTCCTCGTCTGCAGGTCGAGGCACGGGTTCTTGGTCAGCGAGGGTTCAATGAAACCACACGATGAGCATGCTTCGCATCTCCTTGCAAGACAGCTCGATAGTCGAACGGCTTTCTGTCCTTAGCTCACCGAGACTTGCGAGGCCGTGCTTGCACGAGTTCCGCCGTGGCAGTCCCGATTGACGATCTTCAACTTCCGCGTTCACTTCTTGCGTGGAGGAGTTCCAGTCCACGAATGCCAAGCGAAGACCATCAAGGAAGCCAGATCGTCTCTTCTAAGTCTTTGGCCCTTTCCGGATTTCCCGCCGCGAAGTCGCAGCGTGTCCTATCGGGCCTCGAAAGGAAGGGCAGCCGCTCGCCAAAGCCGGGCTTTTCAAAGACGTCATTAACAAGGAGCCCGGGCCCATCCCTTCATATTCGGGCCTTGTGTTCCAGAAGCAGACAACCGCGGATGCAAACTGGACCAAGCTTTGCACAAGTTCAGTGGGCCCGAAAATAGGAAGGTGCAGTGGGCAACTGGCAATGAAGATACATGCCATTCCACGACTCCTGTCCAGTTTCGCAAAGGTGAGCGCAGCAGGTTCTCCCAGTGAGCTGGATGCAGAACTGGTAACAGTGGCAAGGTGATTGAGCCTTTTAGAAAGGTGTCCCAGATCTCGCTCGGAGCTTGGAAGAAGGCATGGCCGAGCCCACATTAACTTGATGGCTGGACCCGAGCCGCGGCAGTCTTCTTCAGTCTTCGTGACAAGGGGCCCTGCCTTGCTGCCCGCGGTGTCCTGAGACGACGCTGATAAAGTCATAAAGCATATAAGGCTTGATCATCCGCCCCAGTGTCTGTGTCCGCTGTCCGTGTCCACTTGCAGCTAACTGCGGGACGCTTTCGGCACCTGTGCCGCTGAGAGACAAGGGGCCATCTGAGCCGCTCTGGCTACCAGCTACAAGTGTCTGGCACAAACCGATCTCTTGTGCAAGCGCGATAAGCTGAGCATTTTCGAGATCCACGACTCTGAACCTGGAGCGGTGCTGGACGGGGAGCTCGTAGAAGGCATGGACCCAGCCGCCACCCAGAAAAGGACGATCACCTGCTGGCAGTGAGCATGCCGTTGAGGAAGAGGTCTCCACCAGCGTCTGCGAGACAGTCTTGGGCCGCCACCCAGAACCAAGTTGCCAGAGCCCCTCGGTCCCCAGCTCGTAGTCTCAAGCTGCAAGCTTGGGCAACTTGCGCTCGACCTGTGAGCCGGAGTTGGCGTCGAAAGCTCTACCCACATGCTGTGGGTTGCTTGAGAAAAAGTCCCAACAGCTATTTTTATCTTGATGTGAGGGGGTGGATCCTTTACCTTTACCGGAGACAAGTTTAAGTCCTTCGAAGCCTCCGAAAAATTGCCCCCCTCCTCCGCCTCCTAGTAAAACTGTCATTACCTCTTACGTAGACAGGGGCCCTAGATCAAGTTTTTGGTCCGATGCAGGGGGAGTGCCCTTGCCCGGAGTTCCCGAAGGCTTGCAGGAGTGCGATGCACTCTAAGCGTGGGCCCCTGGGCAGAGTCGATCTGCTAGCGGTCGTCAGTCCCATGCCCTAGAAAGACAAAATGTGTTGGGTGAAAAACTGTGATGCCATCTTAGCTGGCCTTTTTGCCAGAGGCATAATGCCAAGGGCCTTTTCGCATGTTTGTGGCGTCCTGGGCATCAAATTTCCATATGTTTCTTGTTCTTGCGTTTTGCTGTTGCTAGGGCAAAGCGGCCCCCAAATCACCGATACTCTGCTTCCGCCGAGGATGAAGTGTGCCGGTGCTGGGAAGGTGAAGGTTACAGTCAGGTCCATCAACAGCAAAGTTCGTTTTGAAGTGAAAGCTGGACTTGGCAATGCCCGGTGCACAGTGGGCAGCTGAAGTGCATCATATATCAAGCTCTGTACCAAGTGAGGCGGTCCGGCCGGCAGATGCGTGCCCTGGGGCAGCTTGAGTAGATCGAAGCCTCGTGAGCCTCCGGTCGGTCGAGTCTTGCCAGGCCTTCGTGTCAGCAAATCCTAGCAATTTCCGGCTGCAAGCAGGGATCTCGTTCCAGGGAGTTGGCCCTGGCACGCTGCCGCAGAGGAGCCAATGCAGGCAGGGTGTCTTGCACAGCTGGCCTTGCATGTGCATTCCGCTCGACAGCGGCCACAGGTAGTAGGTATTGTATTTTGCCAGCCTTGCCAAATGGCTAGATGTTATGAGAGAGTATATGAAGGAAAAAAGCCTTTCCAAAGTCGGCAGGTGTGCACCACAAAATGGGTCGAAAAGATTGGAATGCCGCGTAGGTCCTCAAAGGCCAGATTTTCAGCAGCTGCGGTCGACCGCAGAAACAGAGTTTCAAGATTACGGCACTGGACTTCCTGGACAATAGTCCTGGGACACGGTGGCGGCTGATCGACATTGCCTTGATTAACTCTTGACAAGGTCGGGTATTTTGAAAGCCCAGTGTTTCTCTCATGGAGCTTAAGTTCTGCACCGAATCCCAGCGGCATGAGCAATCCAAATCGAAGGAGATTCCGACCGTGGTGCAATTCGAAATCCGTTTGGAAGAGGATGTCCGGTTTAGTGCAGGGTGTGGCCCTAAAACTCTGGACAAGGCACCTGTGGAGGCATGCTGTCGCAGAGGACGAGGACCAAGTGCTGTAGTGGCAATTCTCCTCAGCTGAATCAGCATTCCACATAAGCTCAGAGTGGAGTGCAGATAAATCTGTGGGGGTTGTGGGCCGAGCTCCGAGCGAACGGGCGCTATGCAGACCCATACCATACGCACTCTAAGCAATAGACAAAGTACACGGTGTAGGGCTCACGGTATATACGCGACGTAGGGACAACTATTCGGATCACGGGCTCCTGAAAAGCATCTGGCGACCTCACCAGGAAGCATCGAAACGCGCGAGTCGTGGCAGCCGCAGGGAGAAGCCAAAGACTGCCAAGTTTGCGAACCTGCCGTGACATTCAGGACAATGGGTCATGCCAACAGGGGCTGTGTGGCAAGGCCGCTCAAAGTTCCAAAAGGCGACCCTGACAGTGGCAAACCTTGCTGTTTCATTGCGCAAAGCTTGCCCTTTGGTGCAGCCTCATCAGTGTTCGCGTTCAATAGACTGTTAAGGTCCATTTTACAGGACATTGCTGGGGATGATTTCGGGACGGCCTTTCACGAGTTGACCCAGGAGGTGCCCACACCGCACAAGAGAACAGCGATGCGGTGTTAATGCACTGGCCGTGTGTCCCGCACCGGGTGCAAAGGGTGCTGCACACTGCAAATCTCGGACAAGCCTTCAAGCGATGCCCCCTATAGGCAGACGTCGACGAGGGTCACCGAAGCTGTGGGACCTCATTTGGTCCGGCCGGCAGATGCGTGCCCTGGGGCAGCTTGAGTAGATCGAAGCCTCGTGAGCCTCCGGTCGGTCGAGTCTTGCCAGGCCTTCGTGTCAGCAAATCCTGGCAATTTCCTTTGTCAACTCTTTTGAAGGAGTTTGCTCAGGCAACGCAGGCAGTGTGCACGTGGTGCTGAAGGCCAGCTTGAAGGCTTTCATCCGCATTGCGCGCGGCACTTGCTGGCCACACATGCTGGTTTGAAGTTGCTCCCTGTACAACCGATTGAGTAATGCGGGTGATTGCTATCCCGGAGCACGAGTGACTGCAGCAAATATCGCTTCGACGTGAGGGGAGTTGATGATTGGTGCCTGCTTGCTTCCTTGCTTCATGCACTCCCGTTGGCACGACCGACCGGCTCCAACCCATGGCCATGCTCCTCATTGCTCGGGCATGCGATTCATGTTCCGCTGCCAGGGCTCCGGACCGAATTGCCGGGTTCGATTTCGGTTGCTCCGTGTTCGCTTGCCCTTTGGCCGGCTCACAGGCTGTATGGATGAGTTTTTGCACCGCCTTGTCTTAATGCAAGCCAAACTTCAAGATGCTGAGCTATCAAGCAGCAGAAACACGCATCTGTACAACATCGAGTTTCTGAGCCATACCTCAACTTCCTGAATTGCAGCAGTGCGCGAGATGTCAACTGGAGGCACAGTCCTGTTCACAGCCTGCTTTCTTGCCGTCGTGACCAAGGCAGATGCTGTCAATGGCGGCACAAGTGATTGTTGGGTGGATCGGACCAATGCTGCGGACATACGAGCCCAGACGCACCGAACCGTAGCAGATATCGGGTGCCTCGAGATCGTTACAACGTTTGGTTTTTGCTTGGCGCTACCAGGCGAGCAGAATAGGGGGCCCCATGGGGGGAGATGAGATGTTAGCTGAATTTCGCGCTGCGGTCCGCTCACATCTCCATAACGTATGTTAAAAGTCATCTCGCATGGGCATTGCATGAAAACCCTACTGCATTCAGGCAAGACCTTGGCGTCGCTTCCTTTATGTCCGAAGACCTCCATACACATCCGGTGGTCCCTTTCCAGGCGCAGCATGGCACATCGCAGGTGACCTCTTCTGCTTCGTGGGCGCTACAGGTTCACGGATGCAGAATTTAGAACATAGGATTTCGGCAAGATCTTCAAGCCCTTGAAGGAGCGAAAGCCTCAAACATGCATCGCCGAGCCGTTCCTGGTGCAACTGTAGTACGAGCGGGTGCTACTGGCAGATCACCTTCCACCAGCATGACATGTAGCTTCCAGGTTGACTGCCAGTTTGCTTACGGAGTGCACATTGCGCATACCTCCATGTGCTTTGGATGTTTGTGGGTGACAAGGTTTGCGCTGACCGTGCAGTGACACGGGCTGTCACTACTCAATGCCAGACGAAGTGAAAAGAAAAGGCTGGGCTGGACGCTGAATGTCGCCTCGAGGAGCTGCCCTCTAAACGACTCGCATGTGCTCCGAATCCAGGCTTTCACTCTTTTAGCGAAAGGCAAGTCTCCGATTTGAGCTTCATATCCCATAGTCCGAACTCCATGCACCTGAAGCTGAAGACGTGTCTGCCGCCTTCCTTCACGGCAGGAGGGGCTTTACCAGGAGCTGCACGGCTTGGACTCAACACAGTGGCTTGAAGCCTGGGTACCAAGTGTACTGAAATGTCCAGTTGCTTCCGGGAAGCATTTGGCTAGATGCAAGCATGCTGTGCCAATGCTTGCGGATGGGTAGGATGGATGTTATCAGGACTTCGCAGAATCGGTTCGGGATGATGTCACCCTGAGAAAGAAGCTTTTTCCAACATTCATCTGAAAAGCTTCCGTTAAGCATTTGGTGGATCTGGCAAGCATGCCCGACTGGTCAGCACGTGACACACAGGGGCCGCAGACTCTCTGGCCACACGTGACAAGAAGCCCAAGGCCACTCCGGTCGGTGGTGGGGATTCTTGAAACGGTGTGGTCCTTGTTGATAGAGCTGGGGTTGGCGTTGGCCTGCAGGCAGTGGGCAAGTGTGCGGCTGCGCGGCTGTAATTTGCACGGTGCCTCCCGCAGCAGCAGCCTTGCCTGCCGCGCCCGCGCCCTGGGCTATGACGTGGGCGTGCGAGGCTGCACCTGCAGCGCCGCACCGGGCCATTTCCCGAGGGACCGTGCTGCGGCAGTGCCATTGAAAGGCAGTTGAAGCGCTTTGTGTGCCCCTCACCTCGCCTGGGTCTT
>CAJNDV010033681.1:7085-18919 GCA_905221635.1 Symbiodinium sp. CCMP2456 | reverse complement strand
TATAGATATAGATATAGATATACATACATACATACATACATACATACGTACATATGCTACTTGTATACAGAAACATATACACGAACAGAGAACATTTTGAATGCTGGACTTTCTTTATTGCGGCAACTTACATTCAAGTGCTGAACAAAGAACCAAGTATTGGCTTCTGGTTTCTGCGGACACTAATCCTGGCAGAACCCAAAATAAAACCTTACGAAACAGTATTCTATAAAGCCCAATAAACATCCTCAGTAAAGACCTACAAGTACCCTGTAGAATCCTACAAGACAGAAAGCCTATGCTACTTACAAAAGGCTCAGCATCGCTAAGGTTAGGGGTTTAGCGTTGATGAGACTTTGTCAGTAAACTTAGGAAAAAAGGGTGTAGTCAGAGGAGACCCCTACTTAGGCCAACTATAACCCCCGATTATAAGCCTTACTAGGTCCCTTGAGCCCCTTAAGCCTTAAGCAACCTAGAACGGGCACCGTAGGAAAGCAAGTATCTGGCCATATGGCTCATATGACCGTCTGTCTACCGTGTACTTCTTGCTTTTGGGTTGTCCAAACGAACTGTAGTTGCGAGGATGGATCCAACATTGCCCCACGCTGCGGCCTCACTGCCGAAGATGCCGCAGACGCCGCGTGCAAAGATCTGACGGATGGGGCCAAAATCCTGTCGAGGCATTGCCACGGCTACCTTGTTGTTCTGTCTGGGGGAATGCTCCAATGCTGGATTGCCTCTAGGGTCCCTTGTTGCTATATCCCGCCCATCGGAGATGTGCACTTGTGTACGACAGAGCCAGAACAATGCTTATTTATGATGTAAGGGTTCAGCAGTATGGTAGGAATCTTTGCAGCCTCAAGCACCAAAGCAAATAATTGCAGTGATGGTCATATTTAGCAACAATAATTGCGCAGAGCATATCTGGAAACTCCATTTTTTGAAACTGAGGATCGCTGCTACTGCTTGAGCGGTCTTCTGTAAAGGTATAATGAAGAGCTCACGCTTTTGGATGAATTGCCAAGTCTCGAGATAGTGTGAGCTTGGCCAAACGTAGCTTACGAGGCTTATGTTCGCAATCAGGACCGCTTTTAGGTTCAGGGTTTAGGGTCCACAGTGTGGAGTTGAGTTCTCAGCTAAGGAAAACGTCAGTGAAACCGGTATGTCAACCCGAGCCCAACAAGCGCTCTACCCCCTCAAACCCTATAAAGCTAGTCCCGAAATCCCAGGGCCCAACATCAGTTGAAACCGCCCAACGCAAACCCCGAACCCTACACTCTAAAGCCCAAACCCTTTACCACCCCTTCAACCACCCGATGCAAAAACCAGACACATGTACGCACAACCCTACACTCTGAACCCTAAACTAAAACGTAGCACACAACTCTAAAACAACAAGGAACATAATACCTAAAACCCTCCAAGACGCGACAACAAAACCCCCCAAGAAACCCTGAATCACCGCACCTCACCGGAGCGCTCGGCCCTTGCAAGTGCCGGGCAGCGCCCCCAGGTTCGGTCGCGGAGACAGAGCTGCACCTTTCGGGCTCAGAGTAAGGGTTTAGGGTTTAGGGTTTAGAGTTGGGCTTAGTAATTTAGGGGGTTCACCAATTTAGTTTAGGGTTCAGTTATAAAGGGTTCAGTAATTTAGGGCTTAGGGTTTAGCATTTTAGGGTCTAGGGTTCAGCCATTTAAGGTTAAGATTTTGACGTTCAAGGCTTAGGGGAGTTTATGGATTTTGGGCTTAGCGTCTTGGGTTTTTTGTTGATGTATGTAGGGTTCTGAACCCTAAACCCTAAACCCTAAACCGTCGCTATAGGCCTCTCTTTCAGGCGGTTCTGGCTTAGAGTCGACCCATAGGCCCCATAGTAGTTCCTCTTTGGTAGCTTATGTTTAGAATCCTATTAGGCAATCCCAAGAAGGAACTACTATGGGGCCTATGGGTAGGGCTTATGGGGTTGAGGAGTCCAGGGGTCTCCTGAGGCTTTTTTGTGTTGCAGTTTGTTGTCGGTTTAGGGTTTAGGGTTTAGGGTTAGGTTTAGGGCTTCTTGGTTTGGAGGAGGCGAGTGGTTGCAGGATTTCTAGCTGTTAGTGTCAATGTGCGTCTGTGGATGCTTTCTTTGGCGGGGAGGGGGTCGTGTTTAGGGCGTTGGATGCAATGGCCTTAATCTAGGGGCCTGAATCACCAGAAAAGGGTGTTGGGGTATAATATACTAGGCGTTGGATGCAATGGCTTTAATGTAGGGGCCTTAATCACCAGAAAAGGGTGTTGGGGTATAATATATTCTAACGAAGCTCCCCATGAGCGCTGTCTGCCGTGGCAAAAGCGCTCTCGTAGCTTCCTGCTCGCCTCACATGCCCGTGATTCCCTGATTGAAGGATAGCCGTGCTGGAAAGTCGGCTTGTAGATGCACGTTGTAAGCTGTGTCGCCTGCTTGCAGGACTTGGATTCATGCTGCCCCTCTGCCCCCCCAAAATACTGTAAACAGTGCATGGACATGCTTCGCGTTGTCTTGCCCTCCGACGAAATGCAGTACAACTAAACTGCAAAGAAGAGACATGACCTTTGATAAGTTTTGACACCCTCCTGAAAACCTCTTCCCGAGTCCCGAAATCAACCCTGCTAACCCCCCCCCCCCACAATATCAAAGCCCCACACCCCCAAACCGAAAGCACCCACACGGGACTCCCATAGTACAAAATAACACAGTATGAAAGAACATCGTATTTCATAGTATGTTACGCTAGAACACATTCAGTATGATAGAGTTTGATCACTATGAAATAAAATAGTATGGCATAAACTAGTAGAAACTGAAAGAATGTAACATCGCAAAAGATAACGATACTTTGATATGACATAATACGGTACGAGAAAGCCTAATATGATAAACTATATGGTATGAGAAACACAACCCGAAGCCCGGTCCGGAAATCTCGGCAGTTGGAGCCTTGTCATCTGCCTTCCTTAGGCATCGCGCAGAATCCAAGGGACCCAAGAGGGTTCTGGTTGTTGGTTGAGGATTCAGGGATTAAAGTAGGATCTCGGGATCCTACCCCACCGCACAAAATACACAAGGGGATGGAGATGAAATAACCCAACGCCCTAGAACACAGAACGCTCAAACCCTCGTAACCTCCAAACCCTAAGGCCGTCAACGCCGCAAACTCTAAACGCCAAGCCTAGAGCTGTGAATCCTACAGAAATGAATATGACATGGGAACAGGTCTCACTGGACCTTAAAGTCTTAAGCTGGTCCTGGGTGAGAATTTCGGGCTCAGGACGTGGTCCGGGAGTTCAGGGTGGGACCAGCAAAGTTTGAGTTTAAGTATGATGGTGATGATGAGGATGATGATGAGAATGGAAAGGATGATGATGACGATGATGATGATGATGATGATGATGATGGCGGCGACGACGATGACATGGATATTTGTGCATGATGCACGGCCCACCAACGAACAAGTACCATCTCAATCACAGAGCAGCAGCACGTGCAAATGGTCGGTGTTGCGGAAGGCTGACTGAGGCCCCGGCACATCTTGCAAGTGAAGCCTGGGGACATGCACGACGTGGCATCTCATGTCTCTGGTGCCAGCATAGCGTTGGGGGTTTAGGGCTCAGAGCTGAAGGCTTAGAGCTTGTTTGAGCTATAATACTTCACAAAATTCAGGAAGCTTCGGGCTTGTCCGGGTAGCATTGTAACCCAAGCTGACATGGCTGTATACCTTAGGCCTTAGGCCTGACTAGGAACCCCCCACCCTAGGTGCCCGATCGACCTGGACCAGCTGTTCCGATCTACTTCGGTGCGTGAGCTGCGCTCACTAGTCAATGCGACTAGCAAGCTAAAGCATGGAGTCGAGGAAACATGAAGCACATCTGTGAAGATGGGCGTTAAGGCATTTGGGAATATACATATATATATATATATAAATATATATATATATGTATACATACCTATTTATGTATATACATGCGAGCATAGATATCAAAACAGACCTTGGTTTTAACAACCGACAGTGTAGATAATGTCCATGAACACGAATTCGATCGATATTTATACGGCTTTTTGCTTCCATCTGCAACAACGCAGAGATAAACACGAGCAGTTACACGGCAGAGGTTGGCCCTGAAAGGGGGTTACCCTATCTATAGATAGATAGATAGATAGATAGATAGATAGAAATGCTTGTTTGTTGGTTAGTAGTTTGTTTGCTGGTTTATGCATACATACATACATACATACATACATACATACATACATACACACATACGAACATACATACATACTCACATACATTAATAACAAATATTCTTATCATTGTTATCCTTTGTATATAGATATATGAGTGTGTACATATATATAAAGCTCTATATAATATATATATATATATGCAGGCGGATGAATGTTCGCGTAGGTGCATGTGTATGTAACAGCTGCATGTATTTGTGCGTGACACGCACACACATCCCCCCCACCCCCACCACTCTCGACTCTAAACCCAAACTCCAACAACAAAACAAAGAAACTCACAAACACAAGCAAAGAAGCACAACGCTCTCCTTGCGCTGCCACCTAGGCACGACTGGCCGTCAAGCAGAATCTTTGGCTGTGTTTGGCTCGTGCCCTGCAGCGGCGCGGCTGTAGGTCTACCTTAAAACTACCCCATAACCTTTTTTTTCTAGGCTCTTCTTCTTCAGCCCTAGTAAAGACTTCATCGGGACCCCTGTAGGCAGAGTTGCGGGCAGGGGGGGTTGTGGTTCGAGGGGCAGCAGATTACAGCTCAGGGGTTGGACAATTCCAGTACAGATTCTTTGGGGCTCCTTACATTACGCCCCGTAAAAGGGGGTGGAGACCCCAAGATTGGTCTAAAGCTTGTCTTAAACAACTTCTGCAACGATCTGAGCATCAGAAGCACCATCACCTCACCGGCTGCGCCCTGACCATCACCATCATCGTGCACAGGTTCGCAGTACTGTACCCAGTGCGGTTCGGAGTGTACTCCTTAATTTGGTTAAAACGGTGTTTGGGAGTGTGGTATACTCCACATCATTCGCAATATGGGCGGATTACGAGTAGTAATATTTCCGACCTCTATATTGCGAGGTTCTCGAAGGGAACTAAAAGGCATCTAGTGTAGGGGGTTTGCAAGAGGACAGCAAAGAACAACTGCAATCACAACCTCCCATACCTTGAACGCTAACAAATAAAAGCTAATCCCTAAACCCCTAAGCCCACACCCTCGGATTTTAAAAATGAACTGGTGGAGCCCTGCACCTGCCCGACGCCTCGAAGAAAAGACTTGAGAAGACCTAAGATAGGAGCTTTTATGAATAGGGTTTGGTGTAGATTGTACTATAGTTATCTACGAAGGAATGCTATTATTGATTACAAAGGCTTCCACAGCATCCATAATTCTTGACTAAGGGTCTTGGACTGTTTTCCAGAACGGTGCTTAGCGAAGGGGTTCTTCCTTTCCGTGGATTCTTGTGAAAAGTTGCCATAAAGTTTGTAGAAGAGCTTCATAATACGATTTCGCAAGGGTTCTGCATGCGCTTTTTTCTCAGGATCGTGATTAATCAGGCTTAACGTATATGCTCCTTAGAGTTTCGACGCACCCCTAGACTAAACCGCAAACCCTAAACCCTAAACGTTAAATCCTAAACCCTAAACCCCTAAAACTTAAACCCTAAACCGTTAACCTTAAACCCTAAATCCTAAACCCCTAAGACTTAAACCCTAAACCTCAAATCCTAAACCCGTGGCCGGGTGAATGACAGCCCGCCTTTCTGCAGTCGGACAGGTTGGCGAGGCTCGCTCCGACCCTGGTCGGGGACGGGTTAGGGTTTAGGGATCAGGGGTCTAGAGTTGAGGGTTCAGGGTTTTTGTTTAGGGTTTAGGATTTAGGGTTTATGGGGGTTTAGAGATCAAGGGCTTATTCGGTTTGAGGGTAGGGTTTAGCGCTCAAGGTCATGTTATAGTCTGAAGCCCCAAAACCTAAATCCCTGCATCGAATCCACTATACTTTAAAGCCCCAAACACTAGAACCCTGAACCACATCTAGAAAAACTACACGGGGATACTTATGAAGCCAAGGATGGGGTTTGGGGTCTGGCGCACTGCGCTCTTTAAGGCCCCCTTCAAAAACTGCCATAATTGGCCATAGTGGTATTCGAATAGGGTTTGATGCTTAGGGTGTTTATATCATGCCAATTGCAATACGAATTGTGTTAATACTGCCTCGCCCAGAGGCGGGAATCGCCAGGCACGGGGCCATGAGCACGACTCAAGAGCGGCGATGGCTAAATCGCGCAGGGAACATGCAGCCTGCATTATGGGCATCTGTGCCCATGCATTGAAACACGTGGCCCGCATCGCGAGCATCATCGGCTCTCCGTGTCTTTTTCCCCAAAAATACATTGCACATCCGATGAAGCAACTGACAACAACTATTCCCCGAACTGGGGCAGCCGTGCGCCGACAGCGTCTGCCAGATCAACAGCTAAAGCTAGGGCTGCAACACCCCACGCCGGAGTTTAGAAAGAGCTACGGTTTGGGGTTAGGGGGTTGGGGCTTCGCATGTTACGGGATTACCCCAAGAAGGCCCGATGCATGCTGTGTCATGAGGAGTTTCTGTCTCAAGATGGCTGTGTCTTAACAGGGATACATTCTTTAGGTGGTTCTTAGACTAAGGATCCTAGAGTTGAGGCGTTGCATAGAAGGACCCGGTACTTTCTGACTCCGAAATATCATTCTTGATCACCGACTCTCTCGTAACACCTCGAGCAACACAATCTGACAGACATGCCCGAAGCCCTTCACAACCAACATAATTACACCACCAACCCTTTTGAAACCACAAAACGAAGCATCCTTGTCCTGATTGCTGTGTTGTTATACACCCCGATAAGAACAAGGGTACCCTCTTTCCCCAACATCAAACGCGCTTGGCTTTTACTGCGGGACCTAGTCTATACCATCTCCACAACTTTGAGTAAAGCCTTGAAGGCCTCTTATAAAGCCTTGCAAATCTCGGTAAAGTCTTGAAACACCCCAAAACCCGAGGCCATAAACACTACGTTTGCAAAAGCCTTTTTCCGTAAGAGACAATGCGAACACTAGGCAAGACCGAGGCGCCATTCCAAGCGGCGCACGTTCGACGTCCTGATGCGGAGGCCTTTTCACATGGAGTGTGGGGTTTGAGCTTCGGGTTTGGGGTGTGGGAGGGCATCGTTGTCTTCATGAAAACAAATGTTGTTTCAAGATGAACCGGGGCTATAGAGCTGATAGGATTTAGGAGGTTAGGGTGTCTGGCGTTGGGTATGTAGTGGGGATGAAGCCTACTAAATCACGATAATATCAAATTCTGGTGCGGACTTCGTTCCCGAGGAGCGGAACTAGCAGGAAAACCTTTACGGTTCAGGTTCAGAATTTAGTGTGCAGGTCTTAGGATTGGCGTGCACGGTGCAGGGTTTAGGTGGGTCGAAAGTAAAAAATCAGATAGGGACGCTATGTGGGCAGCGAAGGCATAAAAACGAATGTTGAAGCTTTAAGCCTAAACTCCAAATACCCCAGAGAGATCAATTTCGTAAGGAAGGTCCGTATCAGGAAATCATGGCCCCCTAAACCGTAAAAACCCTTAAACCCAAGCCCTCCAACCCCAAACCCTAAAACCCGAAGCCCTAAAAGCCTAAAGCCCTGAACTGGAACGAGCCGCGGATGCTCTGGATGCCAGCGGCAAGCGATACAGCGGGCGCCAGCCAGACAAGCCTGAGGAGCCAGTTTCTGCCTGACACGGGCGAGGGCCAGGTGCATCCGGCGACGATGGCCTGCACATGGCACTTGTCCCTATAGGCCCTGTAGTTGCACCTGCTGCAGTAGGCAACTCGGCAGGCACAAACCACCTTACTCCAAACGCGTGATTTGCTTTTGCTGCCCCGCCCGTTTGCCTTGCTGCTCCGCCACAAGCCAAATCCAGCCACAGCCGGCAGCACAAACCTTTAGGAAGTCTTCCCAAACCAAGCCAAATCCAGCCCACAACACAAGCCAGTAAAAGAGCTTTCCAGGCCAAATTAAGAGAGGACCCACAGCACAAACCTCGGAGACGTATATTTCAAGCCAAATCCAACGAAAAGCCGCAGCACAAACCGCTTCTAAGTTTTTGCAAGCCACACCCCGCCGCAACTTGCGAAACAAACCTCCACGAGGTTTTCACAAGCCAAATCCAGCCAGAACCCGCAGACAAAACCTTTGGAATATCTTCCGACTTCTCCGCTCGCCAAATCCAGCCAGCGATCCAGAGACCAAGCTGAAATTAAGAGTGTCTCAAGCTCTGTACTACATGCCAAACCCAGAGCCCCCAGCCCGACACGGCTCAAACCCAAGTGCCTAGATAGCAAGAGGCAAAAAATCCAGAAAACACACACACAAACCCGATAAGGTTGAGAGGTGGGTGGTCAGGGACGTAGGATCACTGAACGCCAGGCACGCCGCCACGACTTTTTAGGTCGAGGCGCGGGCTCTTGAAACCGTAAACCTTCAACCCTAAAGCCCCAAACCCTCAAAACCATAAAGCTCGTCGCCCTAAACACCAAAACCCTCAAAGAACCTAAACCTAAAAGCCTAAACCCTGAAAAGGCCTAGATTTCAGGATCCAGGTAGGACCAGGAAGATGTCAAGCCGACTGCTACTTGTAGGAATCTGTCGAACCCTGGCATTTGCGCACGGTTTAGGGTTTTGGGGTTTCGGGTTCAGGAATTGAATTTACCGCCCCTCTATAGGGTAAGATGTTCCTACGATCCGGTTTGAGTGGAGACCTAGTTTAAGCCACTTACTAGTATAGATCCCTATCCAGTGAATTCAATGAAGTTCCTTAAGAAAACCCAGTTTTGAAGGCCTTGTGGCGAAAAACCCATCATCATCATCATCAGCAGCAGCATCATCATCATCGTAATCATCATCATCATCAACATCACCATCATCATCATCAACGCTAGTTCACAGATCCTTTAGAGGAGTTTCTGCAAGGTTCGAAACCCAAATCCCTGATCCCTATGACGCTTCTTTTAGGGGCTTCATTAAGCTCGACTTCATGGATCGGGGACTGAAGGGCTGGGTGGAGGCTAGAGTCATGAGTAGATAGCACCAGTTAGGATCGACTTACACCCGACTTACTTCGTGCCCCATTCCTCTTCAGGACAATGTTCTGCGGCCTAGCGTTAAAGGTTCACGTTATTGGCACATAAATCACATAAAGCTTCAGGTTTGAGGATACCTGGCCCTAGAAACCCTAAGCCCTGAACCCTAAACTCCGCAACCCTCCCACTGCCGTTTAATGCCCTATACACCCCTGTACGGGAAGCCTGAAAGGATCCCTTCAATTACCGTTTCTTTTCCGCTAACCCCAAAACCCTAAATAATATCGAGGCCAATAGGTTTTTGGGGCCCATCATTGCCCATTATACTATAAGTATGATGAGGAACGCGCAAAATAGTATAGGTAATTATTTACGCCCCTACATTACACTCTAAACCCATGGCCCTCGAAACAGCCAGCGTGAGCATTGCAAGGGCCGGGCAAATTTCCTCACCATCCTCCCACTGCACAGAGACCTGTCCGTGGCTGCTGCTCAAATGCTAGGTCTAGGGAGTTTGGGGTTCTGTAGGGTTTGGGGTTTAGGGTGTAGAGTTCTGTAGGGTTTAGGGCTGAAACGTCCAAGATTTAGGACTTTGGGTTTAGGGAGGTTTGGGGTCTGAAGGGGTCTCGGGCTTGAAACCAATGACAGGCTTCGATTACACCATGTAGCCTGAGACCACTCATCTTGTTTCGCGCGGAGTTACGGAATGGCTGGTCTGAAGTAAAAAGAAATCACACAATACCGAAGCTGGAAAAATCGCAGAGCCTTAAACTATGTAGATAATTGCTCGCAGAGTCGTGGGGTTATATAATATAATGATTAATGTGAGTCCAATGTCAAACCTCAACTCACGGATCCTAACCCACACCTCAAACCTAAATCCTACATCCGAAACCTCGAACCCTTAACCCGAACGCTCCTAACGTCCGAGATATCTCCTTAAAAGTGTGCAAAATCTCCTAAGCAGACTTGCTGCGATCTGCTTCGGGGGCCCTGGAGCCCAAGCCAAAACGCCTAACCGCGGCCCTGGAGCTCCCTCCGTCCCGCAAGGATCAAACCCAACGCCTCCGACCGACGATATGGATGCAACTGCCTCGGTAGGGTTTAGGGTTTAGGGTTTGGGGATTAGGGCCTAAACCCTAAGACTTTACTAAACCCCAAGCAGGGCTGTCTGCGGCGCTGGGGACGCTTTTGGTTCTTTTCCTGGAGCCAGAACGTGCCATCGAACTGCTGGGGATCTAGCGCTTCAGGGTAACAGGGGTTTAGGGTTTGGGGTTTAAGGCTCTAGGGGTTTAGGGTTGAAGGGTTAATCAGTTAGATAGTTAGGGTCATTCGGGTAGTTGGGGTTGAGCAATTCGAATGCCCGCCAGCTTGTCTGCTTTGGGTCTACACCGATTCTGCCGAAGCGCATCGTCTCTCTCACTATATCTCGGTAGTCGCAGGAGTTTGTGAACACACACACACACACGTACTCGTGCATACAAGGCACCAACTCCTTGATGCATCAACTTCTGCGTCTGAAGCAGAACGCGCGTATCCGTGGTTGTCTCCTTCTTTGCACATGTATAACTATGTATACATATGTATGTGTAAGTGCATGTACATATATATATATATATATATGCAGATATGTATGTTTACACCGATGCAGTACATGCTTTGCGGTTTGGGGGGGGTACATGCATAAACATGCTATGAGTACAGGCATTCATACCGCTTGATGTAAGCCATGGCATGCTCGACATGATGCCAACTCGCTGGACCTGGATCCACTACGCCCTTGGTTTTAATGGTCGTGGTTCAAGGTTTAGTGTGGTCAGAGCTTAGGGCTCAGGGAAACCTTGCTGAACCGTAAGCCAAAACCGAAATCCTGAACAAGATGAACGCCCTGCACCCTCAGCCCGCCGGGGTGCTGAAGGATGCGAGCGCCACCCTTCGACCCTGCCGTGGCTACGTTGTGCACGACGAGCCGCCATCTGCATTCAATGGGTGTTCCGGACCCTAAGCTTGAGACCTCCCGAAACCTTCAAACATTAAACACATGGTTGTGTCAAAGCCTTGACAGGTAATTTGCTGGGAAGGGATTTAGGTTTGAGGGCCTGGAGTTTGGGTGTGGCCGGGACATGCGCATACAGCGCCGCAGCTCGAACTGAGTTCCGGCCCCCCCTTGGAGAATGGTTTGCCAGAGATCTACTGTTGTATGCAGTCAAGCAAGCCATAAAATTGTCCAGCCATGTATTTATCCATCCATCCATCTGTTGATATTATCTGCTTCTGCTTCTCTCTCTCCCTCTCTCTCGCTTGCTCTCCCTTCCTCCCTAACACAGCCTAGTAAGGAATCAATTGCTGTATCACACCCCCCCCCCCCACCCCGACCCTTTCGAATCCTCAATGTTAGCAAAGAGCTATTAAAATAGGATGGCGGTCAACCCACTGTCAGCACACTCGCAAGCATGTCGACTCTCGTTCAGCAGCCCAGTAGGATCAACCCCATAAGGCTTGAGATGCCGGGATCAATATTGAAAGCTTGGAGCGTGTAGGCTCTAATGCATGTTATGTATGGTATTTTGTACCCTAAACCCTAAACCCTAAACCCTAAACCCGAAACCCTAAACCCTAAACCAAAACCCTAAACCCTAAACCGTTTGTGCACCCCAGGATCCCTCCCCCAAGCCCAAGCCCGGAACCCTTATAT
>CAJNDV010033680.1:12714-33694 GCA_905221635.1 Symbiodinium sp. CCMP2456 | reverse complement strand
CGCAGCACTAGCGGTAGTTGTAGTGGTGGTGGTGGTGGTGGTGGTGGTGGTGGTAGTAGTAGTAGTAGTAGTAGTAGTAGTAAGCAGAAGAAGGCTATAGCCTATAGCAATGATATGGTTAGAAACACCACTTAAAACAGCAATAACAGTCACAGCGATAGTAACAACAACAATAACAGTACCAACGGTATAAACCAAAAATGCAACATGGCAATAATGACAAACAAACCAGCAAACATACCAATGCATAACACATGAAAACAGACTCAATAAACAAAGGAATGGGAACTAAAAATATGAATACGTACCAATGCAAAGACAGAAGCAAACACACACGGACAAACTAACACACAAACGAACGAACGAACGACAAAAAACAAACAAACAAACTCACACATGTATATGCATGTGTATGTATGTATATATATATATATACATATATATATATACATATACTTAGCTTATTTCTTATTTTGCTTAATGATCTATCTGTTTATGTAAGCGCGCGGCCTCAGGTCCTCCTCCAAGTCCTGCACCCGGACCGCCAGGGTTGCAATCTCCATCCGCATCTCATCACGCAGTCCTCCGATGAGATTGTTTGGGCTTACATAGGCGCTTTAGGGTTTAGGGGCTTAGGGGTTAGGGGTTGGGGTTTAGGGTTTAGGGTTTAGGGTTTAGGGTTTCAGCACTCACAACTGGGACAAGCCTGGCGAGGTTCCAAGTACAGCGTCGACAGCACATTGGCCAGGGCAGGCATATTCACCACACCCAAAACTCACTCACTCTAATTAAATCCCAACACTACTCATCCATCGCATGATCTCCTTCCACATTCCACGATCACAACATTGTCATTCCAATCTTCGCCCCCTGTACGGCTCCACTGCCAAGACATGCATGTGCGGTTTAGGGTTTAGGGTTCAGGGAAGCCCAAAACCCAATAGCCTCAATCCTTAAGGGTAATGTATCCGGGAATCCCAGCACAGTGTGACCTTGATCCGGTTTCCAATGTTTTGGGGCTTACCATACCTTAACCTACCAAATACCTTAACCTACCAAATACCCTACTTTATTGTAGGTCCTTGTTCTGAACCCTAATATGGAATTTAGAGGGACCCTATAAAAAAAGTAGGTTTGGGTTGGTTCAGGTAAGGTTGTAGAATCTTTCGGCTCACTTTTTAAGGTTTAGGGTTTAAGGGGAGTCTTTCGGGTTAAGGGCTTTTGTTAAGGGGCTGAGCGTGTAGGATTTTAGGCCTCCAGGCTTTGCTGTAGGGCTCAGGGACTGTGATTCTTTTGGTTTCAGCGGCTTAGGGTCTTGAAGCTTTTAAGTCGTTCATTGCATGGGGTTTAACGGGTCTAGGTTTAGGGTTTAGGGTTTAGGGTTTAGGTTGCAGGACTTGTGGGGTTTGGGGCTAAGACTTTCATGTTCCATTCACCCGGACCCTCCACGCGAGGCATGCCGTGACTTTTTTGGTCCCTTTTTGGGTCCTTGTTATAATACGGCACCTATTATTTAGGGTACCCCAAAAAGGACCATAATTTTGACAACTACCCATATGCTTGAGGGGCCGGTTTCAAGACGGCTAGGCTTCGGGTTTAGGGTTCAGGGGCCAAAACCAGGCTGGACCCCGCCCACATGTTGTCTAGATCCCAGTATAAGCGCTGACACAGCTGCGACCTGGTCCCCAAGAGGTGCCGCTAAGCCCGAAAAAGAGTTTTGGGGTGTAGTTAGGGTTTAAGGTCAGTCCCATTACACCGAACTCTAAGCCTTTAAGCTCCAATACCGTGAACTCTATGCCCCAATGGAACGAAGCAAGATGAAACAAGCCTAGGCCATCGCCACAACACAAGAAAAAGACAACAGCAATCAGACCGAAGCAAAGCATAAACTTACATCCTAAACCCGAAGGAACTCTAAGCCCTCAGCCCCCCTTCATAGCAAGAAACACTTAATGCCAAAGCGACACCCGAAAACCCCTCCATACACCTATTAAACCGACGCCCCAAACTGAAACACCCACCCTCGACACGGCACCGCTGAAAAACCTTAAAGGAGTCAAACAAGAGCCGCTCTAAAACCTAAGCCCGAGACCCTGATAGCACTGAACCCAGTAACCCTCATGACCCTTGACCCTAAACCCCAAACAAACTCGGCTACCTAATAATTCTGAAGAAACCACTACTGCGTATTGTTATCGCCCTACAGTAGAAGCCCAAGAGTTGGAAACCCTATAGCCTCAATCCTTAATGGTAATCTATAGGGAATCCCGACGCTAAGTGCCATTTATCAAGTTTCCAACTTTTTGGGGTTTACTATAGACCATGCTGCAACAGGCTTCGCACTTCGCCCACGTCGGACAGCAACCACGGAAGTCTTCTCCAAGACAACCCTACGACTCGACTGCCGCCTAAACCTTAAACCCTTAACAAAAAACCCTTTTTCAACCCAGGAACCCTAAACCCTTAACAGAAAAGCCCTTTTGAACCCAGACTCTGCCGATCAGCTGGGAAGCAGCACTAACAGAAAAACCCTAAACCCTAAATCCTTAAGAACAAGAATATAAAAAGGCTCTTTGCCCGTCGGGAGGCGCCGCTCAAGAGCTGCCAAGTTCTTCTCAAACTTGGCGGCCGACATTGCGCAGCAACCACCAAGGGGGACTTCACAAACAAGTCGGGTAGGGTTAGGTTTTTTGTCCGACAACCTTGGTAGCTCCCACATTCCCTCAACTATCAGGGATAGGTTAATGGTTTAGGGTTGGAGTAGGGTTTAAAATTTAGGGTCCTTTCTACTCAGGATCTCAGTCGAGTAGGGCTGAGTAGAGTAGGGTTGGGGCATGTGATTTGCCTCTCGCCTGGCAGATTTATGGTTAGGGCCTCTCTGCTCCGGATCTTACTCTTTAGGGATCTACATGGGCAGTTCTCTAAATTAGGGTCCCTTTTTAGGTCCCCAATATAATACGGCACCCTTATAAAAAGCACCCCCAAAAGGGACCCTAATTTAGAGAACTACCCACATGAAGGTCTCTTGGATCCGAGCTTGCAAACCTTCTGTCGGAGAGCTGCGATCCTCTGCGATGCGTCTGGAGCCTCAAGCGGCTCCCCGGCGGACGCAGCTCCCAGAAAATCCTGAACCCAACCAGCTCACTGAAGTGGACTCGGAATAATTACAAGAATAATAGTACGCAGAAGTAATAATAGGAATAGTAGTAATACTAATAATACTGCATTAAGCCACGAAGCGAGCCAGCGAGAGAGAGAGAGAGAGATGGAAAGAGAGGAAGGCTGAGAGAAAGAGAGAAATGAAGTGAGATCAGTGTTGTTGCTTGCAAAGGCCCGGGGGTTATAGAGCCAAACGCGTTGGTTTAGGGTTTGGGGCTTGATTATTTGGGGTGATAGGATCATGTACAACATAGGCCGAATTACGTTGGGAGACTTCCTAAACCGATGTGGCAACACCCAGAACCGAATAGCTCAATGAACATGGGCTGGCAATGGGACTCGAATTCAGATTTGCCTGAGAACCGTAGAGTCCGGCATAGAGGACTGAGGGCTTAGGGCCTCGCAAGAAGAAAGCCAACCGGAGTCGTTATCAAAGGTGGCTTGCAGCTTCTGAAAACCTGAAGCCGCAGCCATGATCCAGAGCCCTCACTCCTAATTCTGTAAAATATGGGTAAAGCACACGATGCCGAGGCTGAGGATCGAGTTCAGACCTGATGTAGGGGTTTAAATAATTACCAACACTATTTTGGGAGTTCCTTATCTTAATTATAGTATACTGGGCCCCAAAACCCTATTCTGATTACTAAGGCGCCAGGGGTCTAAATAATTACCAACACTATTTTGGGGTTCCTTATTTTAATTATAGTATACTGGGCCCCAAAATCCTATTGAAACTAATGAGGCCCCTACATTGGGGTTGAAGGTCGGGGATCTCTGTCTCTCAGGTTTTGAGCCTTTAGGGTGTAGGGTTTCGGGGGGGCTAGTCAACGGTTTAGGGTTTAGGGTTTAGGGTTTAGGGTTTAGGGTTTAGGGCTAGTCCATAGGATCGCTTGACATAGACTGCTAGGTGTTGGAGTTTGTACTGTCATTCTTGGACTCTCCGCGATATTGGGGTTTAGGATGGCCACTCCTTTTCAGCACAAAACTCCCCTAAACATGCTGGAGCTATCTTGAATCATCATTTGCCTGGACCGCTCCTTTTCACGTGCCACTGCTGCGCCTCTGGTATAGTAAATTTCCAAGACAGGCAAAGGGCCTTTGGCCGTCAGCCGACGTCTGTGAGTTCGACGATACCACAAGGGGGGTTTGGGGCAATCCTTGGGCTTAGGGGCCAGGTGCATCGTGGTTTAGGTTTTGACACTCTTGGTACACTTCTCGATTTGTACGTTTAGGGTTTAGGGTTTAGGGTCGTGACTAGGATGTTGGAGCAGAGAATGGGATCACGAAGCCCAGCACCCAGTGAACATGCTTTGGATAGTATGTTAAGGCAAAAGTAGCCATACCAGCGTCTCCGTGAACGAGTCATACAAACAAGACCTGCGCCCTAAAACCCTAAACCTTAAAATCTTAAAACCCTTTAACCCTAAACTTTAAACCACTCCCTAAACCCTAAACCCTAAACTTTCAACCACTAAACCATCAAACCCTAAACTGTAGAAAGGTAACTTCAGCTTCGGGCTTCGGCCAGCTGGCGATTGAATTTCGTTTCAAACTTGGGTCTGGGCCTCTGGCTGCTTAGGGTTTAAGGCTTTAGTAAGGTTTAGGGCTTTAGGGTTTAAGGTTTAGGGCTTAGGGTTTACGGCTTATTAAGGTTTAGGGTTTGAGGCTTATTAAGGTTTAGGGGTTTAGGGTTTAAGGTTTAGGGCTTCAGGCTTAGGGCTTAGGGTTTAGGGTTTGGGCGTCAGGTGCATTCAGGCTGCTTCACGATTCAGAGTCAAGCCAGAACCAGGGTTCGATTCTCGAAGTTCTCACTCCTAATTCTAAACCCTAAACCCTCATCAACCCTACACTGGCCCTACACATTGAAGCCTAATCTCACGGTGTAGAAGCTCAGCCCGGGTTTCAGTTCGAAGTTAAGCTGCCGGACAACACAGAACTAGTCCAAAAAAATTGAAGCTGACTGCTTGGAAGTGGGAGTCACGATTTATAGAACCTACGGGTCTAGTTGTTGCTTCTTCTGCTGGGGCGCTGATGACCGAAGACCAACACTAACCTCAACTACACAATCGACAGTTTCGTAGGGTTCTCGTGGACTGTAGTTTACGACTGTCAATCACGTCTAACGAAAAATAAGTTACGTAGCTTTAAGGTAAGGACTTCTTGGACCCTAACTTCACCCTAAACCCTAACCCTGAATCCAGCCGTGCTCGAGAACTTAAGCCCACGCGCTCTCGGGGGTGTCATCCATGACTCTCAGGTGCACGTACCACACGACCGGCCACAAATGAAACCTTGTTCGCTGCTTTGAATTGCTAGGGGTTCCCCAAGAAGGACTATAGATCCTTTACAAGATTTTTGCTTAAGGGCCATGCTTTCGGTGGCTGGGGCTGCCACAAGTCGGGACATGCTCTGGCTGAGGCTGAGGAAGCAGCTCGGGAGTCCATTAGGGTTTAGGGTGCGTCCCTTGTGTCAGCTCTTCCACCTGCCCGACTGCTTATGTCTTCCTGTCCGAGGTCTTAAACCCCCAAACCCCTAAACCCTAAACCATCGCCTGAAGAAGCCGACATGCGGCGAGAACTGGAAGCCCGGCTGGTTTCTGCCAGGAGGCTCACGGAGGAATCCAAGAAGTTCAGCAGTGGACACCAGCCCGCAGCCTAGAGTCGTCCGCCGGGTTTAGGGTTTAGGGGTGTAGGGGTTTAGGGTTTAGGGGTTTAGCGCTGCATCCGTGCAGGAAGAGAGATCTCTCCAAGGACCTACTGGGCACGGCCACCTGAAAACGAACACGGAACAACAGCAACCATCAAACTAAAATACAAACACCGATTCATGCAGCAGTTACAGCCAAAGTTATGGCAATAGCAGTCATCATAAGAATGACAAGCATGTATACGATGAAAATGTGCAATAGGAGTCCTAGAGTAGTAATCGTCGTCGTGGTGGTAGTGGTAGTGGTAGTGGTAGTCATCGTCGGACTAGTAGTAGTAGTAGAGCAGTAGTAGTAGTAGTAGTAGTAGTAGTAGTAGTAGCAGCAGCAGCAGCAGCAGCGGTCGTCGTCGTCGTGGTGGTGGTGGTGGTGGTGGTCGTAGTCGTAATCGTGGCAATCGTAGGCCGGACACTAGCCCCGAACCCAAACCCTTGAACCTGAACCTTTTAAAGTCAAAAAACCAGCGCAACATCTCAGTCCTGGACGCTGGAAACCCTCAAATCCTGAATCTCGAAACTCAAGACTAATACTGTTGGCCAAGTGCCTGGACGTCTGCGCAGGTACCCAGGCCGAACAAGTCGGGTAGAGGACCATCCTGGGTAAAACCCCATGTGTATAGACATACATACAGCTATATATGAATATAACCCATAAGAGAGAGAGAGAGAGAGAGAGTGAGAGAAAGAGAAAGAGAGTGAGTGGGAGGGAGAGAGAAAGACAGAGATAAATAGACCCCAACTCGCATACCTTTCTATTTTCCAGCTTTCATGTTTGCCTTTACTTCTTCATGCTCTTTCTTTTCAAGAGCTTACGAGGTGCTGTGGTACTTTGGGCCGCGAGCGTTTCTGGGGTGATCGAGGTTTGTGTATTTAGGCTTCGAACTCAGAAAGCCCTGAATAAGCACACGGGGGGTCTGGGTGGCTCCATACTTTATATATACATATACTCGGGAACCCAAGAAATATAGTTCAGATCCCCATCCAAACTATAGGACCGTTTTCACGAGCCGTCGAATCAACTTCGTAGCCAAGCCAAAAACCAAGAGGATCCAGAGCCCCAGCCCCTCTCCACGGAAATCCCCTTTTTTGAGCAGGGACTGCAATGCACTAAGCCCGGAATCCCTGCACGGAAATCCCTAAACCCCTAAACCTTAATGTACTACAATTCGCTCAGGGTGGAGGGCCAGGAATGACAGTGGCGGGGGTCGGTGGCTTTAGGGTTCCTGGCACTACCTGCAGTCTCCATTTTCGTTCCTTTTTTGGGATTACGTTATAAGATCCTACGCATAAAGATGGAACTGCAATGGAGACTATAGGTAGTATGCTGCAAAGAAGTAGTAGAATGTAGGTAGGGTTTTCTATAATTATTTGGAGTTTCTTTTATTAAGGTTCGAGGAAGTATCCCTCATAACAGTACCTAGCACCCCTCTGGGCAGGGGTATAACGGGTTTAGGTAGGGCCACCGCGCCGTGGTGGGACTTCGAACCAGGGCTCTGAGGAAGAAGGCTCTGACGGTTTAGGGGTTTAGGGTTTAGGGTATTAGGGGTTTAGGGTTTAGTTCAGGGCTTTTTCCACCCGCCCAGCTGACAAAGTCGCGCCGCAGGGTGAACTAGGGTTGAGCTCAGGGGAAGAACCAAGTGTTTAGGGCGCAGGGTCTAGGGTTAATTGAGGGTTTAGGCTAGTTTAGGTGTTCAGGATTTAGGGTCAACTGGTTAGGATGTGGGTAGTTCTCCAAATTAGGATCCCTTTTAGGGCCAATGTTTATAAGGGTGCCATGCTATATTGGGGACCTAAAAAGGGACCCTAATTTAGAGAACTACCCACCCTAAACCCTAAACCCTAAACCCTTTTCGGCATGGGCTTGGATTGTGTGCCAGCGAACACACCTTAAACCCTAAACCCTTTTTTACACCTGGACTTGATGAATGCCAGCACCCCACTGAGCGCAGGACCAAGGACTCTGCAAACCCTAAACCCTAAACCGTAAACCCTAAACCGCTTAGTTGCACTTCACCTGGTCGGCGAGGGCACTCTGAGCTCGGGAGGCACAGAGCCTCTGCTTTGCCACCCGCCCTGAAGAAGCTGGCCTAATGTAGAGGCCTTAATCATTAGAATGGGCTTATTGTAATTATATATGTAATTATAGTCTAATATACCCCCAAAACCTATAGTCTCCATTGTGGTTCCTTTTTTTGGTTTCACCAAGTTTTTATTTAGGATCCTATAAGGTAACCCCCAAAAGGAACTACAATGGAGACTATAGGTAGGGGAGTCACCCGGAGGATGACGTCTGAAGAAACTTCTACCTCTTGCCGCTCGCCCGTAAATACAGCAGCCGGTCATCCGCTTTGTGGATGGCTTGTTCCCAACACCATCGCTGCCACCTTACAACAAAATTGTTCACCCGTCCTGCCCTTGAAAAGCACGAAAGCGGGACAAACGCGTTATGCACTGCAAGCCCAAAAGAAAGGCACCCGGATCTTTCAGAGCTTCAGGGATCCTCCTCAGAGGAAGCTGCCTTTGGACCAAAACCCGAAAAGTCAAACGTGAACCGATGCATGCTTCGCGATTGCAAAATTGCTTTTGTTTGCCGGGTGTCTCATGGAACAAGGTTTGCGGTCGGGAATATGGGGGGGGGGGGGTCTATCTTACTGCAAAGATTCATGTCGAACTTCACGCGAAGGCTCGGGACAAACTGCCGCGTCTGCGGTCCCATTGCAGATGCCACAGGTGCCAGCGCAGTATCTCGCTGCCTCCGCCTTGGCACTTGACTGGGTTGGGGCCGGGGTGGGGGCCTGAAAGCAACTTTTGCTGATCTCTCTCTCTGTCTCTCCCTCCCTCTGTGTCTCTCCCTCGCTCTCTCTCTCTCTCTCTCTCTCTTTCTTTCGCCAGGGCTGTGGTGCAGGGGTTTGACCTCTCTCTCTCTCTCTGTCTCTCTCTCTCTCTCTCTCTGTGTTCGGGTGCCAAGTCTGTGGGTTTGAAAAATCCCCAAACCGCTTAACCCTAACCCCTAGACCCTAAATCCTAAACCCCCAAACCCTAAACCCTAAACCCCTAAACCCCCAAACCCCCAAACTCCTAAACCCTAAACCCTAGTTCTTCAACCAATAAGAGCTTCCTCACCTCAGCTGCTCTTAGGAGGTGCCCCCTCGAGACAGATCCGAAGGCAAAGCCACCCCCGTCTCGGATAATGAGATATTATTCTTTGTACGATAGTCTGCTGCAGCATATTATGCCATAAATATTATCACATTGTATGATATTCTACCGCATATATTAGCCAATATTATCTTGTCTTGTATCATATTATACTGCAATATATCATATCATAGCATATCATATCATATCATATCATAACATACTCAGCTCTACTGTATTATACTGTAATTCATTCTCTTATAACAAAATATAGAATGCCATGTAATGCTACTTGACATCAATCGGTATATTGTGCTATATTGAAAATATGATCGTTCATAAAATATTTTACTATATTACAATCTTCTGTGTTCTACTACTGTATGGTGTTATGTAGTATATTATTGTATTATAACATATTAGATTACATGACTGTCAACTTAACTAATCTTTGCTGTATTGTGCTATTTTTGAGCTTTGTACTGTACTTGCCTAAAACTTAGTGGTACCGTAGTGTTCTTACATGAAATGATAACAGCGAGCATTGCGATGCCAGTCTTGCTGATGCATGTTCACACTTCTCTGTCATCAGCATCGCTACGCAGTCGATTCCTAGCTGCTACAGCCTCCGGCTCCTTCTTCAGGACTGATGTGTACAAGGTTTTGCACACATGGATCCTGACTATGTCCAAGCTTTCACCTTACAAACCCTGCAGCTCTTACACCTGCTATCCAAAATCGAGACCAGGATCGGGAACGCCGCAAATGCCGAACTGCTTTGCCTCCTCACAAGTCGCAATGTTCCTTGGACTTGTGCAAGTATCAACGGAAACTGCAGGGTTAAAGGTGTAGGTTCAGTAGTCCAAAAGCCCTGAGCGGTCCATAGGCACCCATGATTGCGAGTTGCATGTTTTCCACACACGTTTCTGAACTGAAAGGAAAGCATTGACCAGAACTCCGGAACTCAAAGCCATCGGCACTTCAAACCTTACGTTTCAAGTATTTTCTTTTGCAGGCCGTAAGGCTCAGGGCTTGGGAAATTAGCATTTTAAAGCTAAGACTAGACCTTAACTCCTCAACCCGCTCAGTAGAAAGGGTGGTTACCTGGGGCCCTACAAGCCAGAATCACCTTGCATCTGGGCTACTTCAGGCTATGCTGCACCAAATCATGGCTTGCTGTCTTAATGTTGAAGGTTTCGGGATTTTGGGGCGCAGGCGCGCAGAGCTGAGGGTTGGTGTACTTCAACCCACCTCTTCTTGCTCGGACATCGCCAACACTCTGAACCCCTGTTTAACTTAATGGGGGTTAGGATTAGCGGGAAATCTTGGGGACACAAACCCTCTCAAGAAGGTCCCTTTTAAGACAGCCAGAGGTAAGGTTGAGAAGGGTCCCCTTTAACTCTCTTCTTCAATAACCAGCCCCAAAATAGTTTAAACTTTCTATCGTAAACTGAATATATAGGGACAAAAAGTTTAAAGTTCTCCCATTGGCTATCTAAGTTAAGGGGTCTCCCTAATACTAGCTAGGACCTATGAGCTGTGCCAGGATCGGCTCTGAATCTTACCCTAAGGGTCCACGTACTCATATAGTATATACATTGGCCCCAAAGTACCTATATAGGGACTACTTTAGGGCCAAAGTATCTACTATTTGGATACATGAACCCTTAGGGTTAGCTCTGCAGCCCGGATGTTTAATACAATATGGGGGTCTTAATACTTCGAAACGGGTTTTGGGGATATTATGCTATAATTACAATAAGGAGCCACCAAGATAGTGTTGGTGATGATTCTGGCTCCTATAGTAATCAACTTAGAATTTAAAAACGACCCCGGCCCTAAGACAAAAGCATGCCTTGAGCACTGAAAGCAAATTCTAAGGCTCGCGTTGGCTGGGAAGTTGGCATCATCTCCACAAGCCTGGAGGAATCGGCCACGGTTTAGGGTTTAGGGTTTAGGGTATCGGCCATGCATTTCGCGCATTTTGCACCTCCCTACGCTCCAGTTGTTCAGGTATAAGGGAACCCTACACGCTTTCAGCACGGGCTTGGGGTGTGCGACCCTAGAACCTAATGAGGGGTACAGTGTAGCGTGGGATCATCTCTGCTTGCGCGCTACCAGCAACTGCTAGGGCCTAGCTGCTTTCCGTCAGGCTCCGGAAAGCTACCTCTTAGGAAACGCGGTTACTTTTCATATAGAATGGTCTTTGGGGTGCCTGTTGCTTAAGGGCAGGGTCGAAATCGTTCACCGGTAGTTCCGAGACAGAAAGCATTCGAAGCTCGATTTGCATCTGCATGAACCATTTGCAGCATTCACTTCGGAATGCTGTCATCTGCGATTTCTCAAGGCATCCTTGCCTACACCGTGATACTGAGCGCGATAAGCAACTCACAGAAGGATGTCAGGCTCTCCGTGTACAAACCAACATACTTAATGTACTGCACCTGAACGGGACTATGCCAAAGTGCAGCGTCATGGCTGTGTGTTTGTTTGGGGATACTCTGACATTCTTGTGATTGGGTTGCTTGCCGTGCCAGATCTACCCTTGCCCGTTGAATCGCCGACTGCGCGAGACCAAGGGACCTCATCCGGCTGTGCCGAGTTATGAGAGCATAAAACAAAGTCCTAATAAGGCCCTTTTTTCAGCATGGGCTTGGGCCGTGTGCCGGCGAACACCTCAACAGCGGGGCCTTCTCGTTTAACCTAAGGTCCTAAGCGCTAAACCAAGACCCTAAACCCTCATAAACCGTAGCGGTCCTTGCAACTGCGTGGGCAGAAGTCGGGCACATCCTCCGCCCAGCAGCCGCAGGACAGCGGGCAGATGAAGGCCAGGGACGCAAAGAGCCTATGAATCTGGGAGGCTCGAGAAGAGGTGTAATGTAGGAGCCCTAATAAGTAGAATAGGGTTTTGGGGCCCATTCTACTATAATTATAAGAAGGAACCCCCAAAATAATGTAGGTAATCATTTAGGCCCCTACATTACGGCAAAAGGGGTGTTTGGTGGGTTTGGGGTTCTAGGCTTGTCGAAGCTTAGGGCTTGGGCAGGGTGTGGGGTTTAGCATCCTTCGGGACATTAGAAAGGCCCATCATAGACTGACTACTGTCCTCTGAACTCTTCGAGCGTCATGTTCCTAACCCTAAACCCTAAACCCTAAACCCTAAACCCTAAACCGTATAGTAAACCCGAAAAGGTTGGAAACCGGATTAAGGGCAAGTAGTGATGGAATTCTCTATACATTACTCTTAAGGATTGAGGCTATTGGGTTTCCAGCTTTTGGGCTTCTAACGTACTAACAAGAAGGGGCAGAACGAGGATGCCAGCTTGATTGAGAAGCACATTATTGACTCAGTATCGATGGTTGTGCGAAAGGCCCCCGGCGAGGACACCCCTCGCAGGCTGGATGACCATTGAAGCATTGAGAAGATATTCCAGTTTCTGTGCTTGGGATGATCGCATAAGTTGTGGCACAAATGGATCTGGGGTTCGGTGTTCGGAAGTACAGAAAGATGTCTGCTGCTCGGATTGTGATGAGATCTACTTCTTTCTGCTGCCAAACACAGCTTGGTGGATCTTCCCGCAAGGCGAGCACAATTGGAACCAGAGCCGTGGCTCTCGGGGCAGGATGCTTCTGCAAGGGACGCCATACCATGGGCAGGAGAGGCACAGCAAACAGATGAAGGCTCGGGGATACCATAAGGTGTACAATGAAAGCATCATCGCAGGTTTCTGCTGATGGCAGGCCGCTTGTTCCCCTGGCACCACTCAGTCCTGCACAAGCATGTGCAAAGCAAATGAAGGCAACAGTTCTGTTGGGGGGGGGCGGGTGTCAAGTGGAGCTTGAATAAATAAGAGCATGACCGGAGATGCCTATAGGAAAATGACATTTCTACTTGTTCATGCTTTTGTCAAAAGAGGTTCATTTCGAAGCTTACGGCTTGAGTTTCTGTGGTTACTGGATCTTAGCTGCGACACCGGAATCAACACATGCGAACAAGTCGATGCTAGTTTTTTTGCTTTTTCTAAGGGCCCGGATAATCAAATCCTGCCCCAGAGTGCGAACCTACAATAACGAAATGTTCGAAGGCTTGCGTAATGGGTAGTTTGAACCCTGGACATGGCTATAAAAACTCTCTGTACAGGCGTTTTGAAGCCCTCAAAAAATAAACTACTAAGCTCGAGCTTAATTGGAGCACTCAAGAACGAATGCTGACGGCTTCGTGGTTTGTTGCAATTCTGCCGGGGGGAGTTCTCAGCGCGGATCTCTTTGATTCGGATGCTCGGAACCACAGAGGTGCAAAAGGTGCTGGGCATGATGCTTGTTGGGTTGGCAGTATATAGCTGTTGGTGTTGACTAGCACCTCAAACCTCACTCTACTGGTCGTTGCAATGTTGCAATCGAAGCGGAAGTTTCCCTGAGGCCGATGTGAGCTAGCCAATGTTTGAAGGCGATCGGGGAGCTGCGCGCTACCAAACGCAGAAAAAGTGATAGCGCCGGGACTGCTACAGTGTTCGTGACCGCGACCGCTCTACTGCTCATCCTGCCCGACAATCGGTTGTAGACATGGGTGGTTGCCAAAATTCGGGTCCCTTTTTGGGTCCTTATTATAATACGGCACCTATTATTTAGGGTACCCCAAAAGGAACCATAATTTTGACAACTATCCACATGCATTTTTCACACCTGAGCTGTGCATGTGCAGGAACCGAGGCGCCACCCAAACCCCAAATCTCTGGAAGAGGTCCTCGTGATGGGCTCCTGCGCCACTGAAATGAGGCCAGGGCACCCGGCTGTCCTCGGATGAATGAGTTTTCGCACACAGAGCATGTCAACAACATTTTTGGGACCCTGATAATTGGATGACGGTGCCAAGGGTTTGTATAAGGGGTACTATATGGGTTTAAGAGAATAAGGGCCTTGAGAATTAATGGGGTTTTGGGTATACTGTGGTAAACTTACGTACACCACTATACTACGGGGATCTTCCCTAGCCGATTATGCTACTTTACTCGCTGTGCACTGCATCAATATCGCATTCCCAGGGTGGTCTCGCTTCGCATGCTGCCTAAACCTTAACCGTAGCCCTTTGCAGCACGAGCTTGTGCTCGAGCGGGTCTACCGTGCCACGACAAGCAGCGAGCTGTGCTCACCAACCCCGAACCGAAGCAACCCTGAATGCCACCCTTCAAGACAGACACCCCAAGTCGAAATCACTCCGAGAATCTGAAATCTGACACAATGCTCACGCTGACAGTTGAAGGTCCTTGTTGTAGAACCCCCGCGCAGTCCCCAATGTCTAGACTCTAGATGCCCACGATAGATCTCAGAATCCCAGAAATCTCCCCTAAACCCTAAACCCTTTGCACCCAGGCACTGCATGAATCTTGCGAGGCCATGGACAAACTCGGAACCCGTTATCGGGTTGTTCGGGTCTGAGAAGTTGATCCCCAGATGTTCTTGCATGACGTCCGGGTAGCTGCCCCAGAAAGCCATCCTTGATGCAAGAACAGAAGGCATGCGCCTCTGAGAGTAACAAGGTGGGGACTGTGGCTTTGTAGGACCTTGTTGTCACTGTAAGTTAGTAAGTCCTTGGATTGAAAAGTCGTCTGACACACGAATTTCAGCGAAGGTCTTTGTGGCACAGGGCCAATGCTGTTGGCCAGAATACGTCGAGAGAGTCCTATAATCCCCAAAAGCAATAGGCCAAACGTGAAGTCGAAATGAAATCCTTGACCCCAGACCCCAAAACTACCACAACTCTACACTATTCTACACTGCACTCTGTCAGAGGCTCAGCCATGCGAGAGTTCCAACCTCTGTCCCAGACCATCTCACACTCAAAGCGCTGATTTGGGAGTTTTACCTAGCTCCCAAGCACCCTCTTTAGGACGGGCTCCAATCGTCTCCCACGGGGCTGTCACGGCACGGGATGTCCTCCAAGGAATGTCAGGTCGCTCTCACCAAAAGTCGAACTGTCGCATTCATGGTTTTCCAAAGCCATACCGTTCATACCTATAGACTGTACATCAAGCTGACACACGGTTTAAGGTTTTCCTACCCCCTAAGCGTTGACATCGGACTCGGGGGTGACATATTCTCGTGCGTGAGTATTGAAGCCCCCACATCACAACTAGGACACGACCAAGATGGCTTTCCCCAAGTACTAGCGGGAATCAGGCACAGTCGAGAGCACGATTCTCCACGTATTGGCGGCTGCGGCAGGACCAATGCGAAAGTGCCAACCTCCGAGAACTGGCTCAGAATTGGTGCAACTCGGGAGCAGACCACTTGTGCTTAACTTTTGTAGCTTGCGAGATCTAGGGGAACACCCCGCAATCGCTTTCCCCAACTACTGCTGCGATTCACGGTTTTCGGAAGAAAAAGGCGCGTCCTGTGTAGATAATAAGGTGCGGGAACTCGAGTCGCAGCATCTGCCGGAAATTAAACGACACAGGGAGCCTTTTTTCGCGCGCAACCGTCGGGCCACACAATCATTTCCCCTTACACTGAGCGCAAGAACCGAATAGTGTTACCACCCTGTTGGGGAATGACTACTTGTTCGAAGCTTTGCATAATACCCCTTATCCTTGCACGACTTGATCCCTGATTGTATAGAGTGTGGAATAAGGTACCATAGGTGAAGGTATCCTGCGAAGGGCTTAGGAGGTTTGCCTTTCATGAAACCCTGCCCCTTAAATCCGACAACCCTTTGTGGTTGGGGTGAGCATGGTGGAGACTAACTCAACCCCTAAACCCTTAAACCCTAAACCCCTAAACCCATAACCCCCAAACCCTTAAACCCTAAACCCCTAAACCCCAAACCCTAAACCCCTAAACCCCCAAACCCCTGAACCCCTTTTTACACCCTAAACCCTAAAACCCTAAACCCCTAAACCCCTAAACCCTCTTTTAATGTATGAAGGCCCCTACACTACCGTAGGGGCCTTAATGCTTAGAACAGGGTTCTGGGGCCCATTATACTAAACCCCTATACCCTACACCCCCAAACCCTACACCCATAAACCCTCAACCCTAAACCTCTCAACCCTGAACCCCTGAATCCTAAAGTTGGTGGTTAGGGGTTTAGTGTTTCGGGTCTAGGGGGGTTTAGGGTTTCGGAGCTGCGGCTACGGCGTTCTGCGCTTTGGGTTTTGAAGAGGCTTCTCAGATTGTCGGGCAAATTGGTTCCGCAATGCTTTTGTTGTACTGCAGGTGTTGGCCGGGTTTCTCATGGGGCCATTCAGGTTGTAAGGTGCATGATTTAGGTTCAGGGCCGAGGGAGCAAGGTGTAGGGTTGGAGGGGTGTAGTTAGAACCCTAGACCCTAAACCCTAAACGATGAAGTTGCCCCAAAGTTTACGGCCTACGTAGAGCATAGCAAATGAGATCTTGCTCAACATCCCAGAGGCTGTTCGGATGTCAGCTGCGGCTGGTAGCAATCAGAGCCATGGAGGCTCTTCCTGCTGACGAATAGGGTTTAGGGTTTAGGGCTTAGGGTTTAGGGTTGGGGGTCTGTTGCAGGATAGTTCTGAAAGGCCCTAATCTAAGGGCTTTAGGAGGGACCCTCAATAGGGACCCTTGTAGGTTATTGGGGTCAATATGGAGACTACCTGGCTATATAAGGGGTATATAAGGACTCTACAATGGTTATTTAAGGTAATGGGATTAAGGGTCCCTATTAAGGGTCCCTCCTAAAGTCCTTAGACCTAAGGAAAGTTGCTTGTAGTTATTCAAGATCCCATGTTAGTCTGGCTTCGTCCAGACTTAGGAGGGGTTGGGGTTAAGCGCCGCCTAGCTTGTAAAATGAGGGCTTCTTTTGTCATGAGGGTTCGGAATCAGGGCATGGGGGTTAGTTAACCTCGGTTGAGCATAGCTAATAGCTATCCGGGATTACAAGCTTTGGGGTGTGAGGGCCGAAGTTTCGAGGATTGGGAGTTGGTGAACATCAGTGCTCCTCTCGCTTGCGGGGCTGTGCAGTTTAATCGCTTCAGGCTTCGGAGCTTAGAGTTGTCTGCAGGAGGCCTTCGAAGGCAGAAAACCGTGAACCCCAAACCCCTAAAATACCTACACCCCTAAACCGCACCCCTGAACCCGAAACCCTAAACCCCTTAACTCCTAAACCCCTTGAGTACTAAACCCCAAAGCCGACCCTGTAAGCCCCGAAACTGCGAAACGCACCCGACGTGATCCGAGTCCTTCGGGAACCACTGGGTTTTGGGTGTAGCGGTGTAGGGTTTAAGCTTAGAGTATAATTTATGGTTTAGGGCTGTGGGGTTTTAGGGTGTAGGGTTTACTTCCTGCGGCTTCGGTGTGGGATCCCCACGCGAAAACTCTGCAAACCCTAAATTATCAAAACAACTATTAAAACTCAAACCCCTGCGCCCCAAACACCTGCCCGTTTAAGCTCTTTACACACATTATGAACAAAAACATGTTGGGTGCAGCCGGTACAGCCTTGCACTTGTACTACAGCAAAACCACTCAGACGATTCCTCGGTATAACGCTGGAACCCGAAGCTCTCATTAGGGTTTAGGGTTTAGGGTTTAGGGTCTCAGAGAGATACAGGACTAAAAAAAACATAAGCCATAAGCCCGAAACCCCTAACCCTAAACCCAAAAACCCTAAAGCTAAATCCTAAGCCCTTGAGCCCTAAACCCTAAACCCTAAACCCTAAAGCCTAAACCCTCAAGACCTGCCACCCCTCATTCCTTAAGGCCTGCACTCCATGGCCGAGCCACAGGACCATCTCCAACCCAAAGGTGGCACCCGAGAGAAAATGCACGTCGCAGATCCGGTCCTCAGATAGCTTTGGGTTTAGGGTTTAGGGTTTTAGGGTTTAGGGTTTAGGGTTTTAGGGTTTTAGGGTTTAGGGCTTTTAGGGTTTAGGGTTTAGGGCCCCTGAAACCCTAAACCACAGCCTTGAACCCTAAACCTGAGCCTTGGACCCCAAACCCTAAAACCCGAAAGCCCGAATCCGAAAACCCTCCACCCTGAGCTCCTGCAGGCCAGGAGTCAGGCAGCTTCAACTGGAAAGACAACTCCTTGTGGAAGGTGCCGGTTTTTCCGAAGGTGGAGGGCGGCATGTGGTCCTGAAGACAGTGTCGCCCATGATGTCGGAGCTCTCAGGGTTTAGGGTTTAGGGGTTGAGGGACTTAGGGGTGCAGGGGTTAGGGTTGAGGGTTTAGGGTTTGGCTGGGGTTTAAGGGTTCAAGGTTCAGGGGTTTAGGGCCCAGCCTCTTGCACAAACATGATAGGTCCCAGCATCTTGAGACCCCAAACCAAAGTTGGAAAGATCCTGCCAAAAGCCTGAAACACTGACCCTAAACCCTCAAAACCCAAATTGCTGACGCCTACAAGCCCAGTAAGGACCTACACCCCACCTGGACCCAACAAAAACCCACCGTTTTAAGGACTTACGTAAGGAGATCGTGAGAACTAAAAGACTAGGTCTCTTAAGGTCCAGGGAAAGACTTCTCCCTTAAGTCCTGACTTCTAGGCTCGTATTGGGGTTTAGGGTTTAGGGTTTAGGATTTAGGGCTTAGGATTTAGAGTTTAGGGTTTAGGGTTTAGGGGTTTAGGGCTTTAGGGGTTTGGGGTTTAGGGATTTAGCTGTTTAGGGGTTTAGGGGTTAGGGGTTTAGGGGTTTGGGGCCTAGGGGTCTAGGGCAGGTTTAGGGCTTAGGAATTACGATGCTGGGAAGTGACTCAGCTACATCTTGCGCACACAGTGCTCCCCAGATCGAAAATGCAAGAACACGATTTTGCAGTTAGCCTAAGCACCTATATCACTTATCATTGACAAGCCTACAGTAACTCCTACTAACCAGTAGGTCCCATGGCAAGAATAATACAATGATCGCAATAACGACAATCAGAATAACAATTCTAGCAAACACAAGAGTACCAGAACTGTGGCATGCTAGTAACTAATCGTAGGCCCTAAAGTAGTTCCTGTTTGGGTTTCATATATAGAATCCTATAAGGTAATCCCCCAAAAGGAACTACTATGGGGCCTATAAACCCTAAACCCTAAACCCGAAACCCTAAACCGTTAAATGCTAGTAACTAATCAGGAACATTGGGATGACAAGGAAACCGCCCTGGGCGATCCTGGTTCGCCTCCAGTAATTGTGCTGCCTTTGCCTGAGCTACCGGGAAGGCTTTGGGGTTTAGGGATGTTCGCGGAATGGGATTTCAAGTCAAAAACAAGTGCTGTACGAATATTCGTGGTGACAATCAATGGGGCCAGGCACTCCGGGCGCGAGATGAGCTTCGATTGCCTAGGGGATAAAACCCTGGCGCAGGCTTACCGAGAAAAGTGGGGTCCCAGGTATAAGATCAAAAAGGGATGACCATTAACAAAATCCGGTGCCGAGAATCCCTGAGTGCTTTAGCGGTCAGCTTACTTATAACTACTATGACTGCGAGTACTACTGCTTAAACTTACTAATAAACACACTATTTCTGCGCTTTACTTCTAATTCTACTGATGATCGACCAAGGGCTCAGAAATAAAACTCCCCTAAACCCTAAACCCTAAACCCTGATCCGCGGAGCCGACCTCCGATCACCGCCAATATGAGCACTTGGAAATGGACGGGGACTTAGGCTTTTGGGGGTTAGGGTGTAATCAGGATTTAAGGTTCAGGGTTTAGGGTTTAGAGGGACTTCGGGTTTTGGGGTAAGGGTTTAGGGTTTAGGGTTCAGGAAAATTACAAGCAGGAAGGATTGAGGGTGCAATCCTCAAGTGCAAAAATCCTGGAAGCACGCCGCACGCCACACTGCCCTAAACCCTAAACCCTAAACCCTAAACCCTAACATCGCAACTCTCCATCTGAACCTGATTCCCAAGCCCATGTGAATGCCAGAGTCGCCCTAAACACAGACACAGACACACACACACACACACACACAACACAAAACAAAACGTGCTGAACTCCAAGGGCCCTCAACCCTAAACCCCGTAGGCATGCACTAAGCTCTAAACCCTACACCCTCTAGACCAATGTCCATGCAGAAACCTTATAGACCTTGCAAATCTCAAACCCTGGTACAACCTAACCACGGAGACACACTCCCTGAGCCCGCAAGTTCCAAGAACGAGCCGGTGCCTAGCATAGAAGCCTGAATATCAATATCATTCGGATTTGGGTAGTTCTCTGAATTAGCGTCCTTTTTGGGTCCCCAATATAGTACGGCACTCTTATGAAAAAGGACCCCAAAACGGGACCCTAATTTAGATAGCTACACATTTAGGATTTAGGGTTTAGGGTAAGGGTTCTTGAATAGAACGACACTGTAACCATTTAACAGATCACCCAACCCATTCTGACTATAAACCTTCGCAGTCCTGCCCATATTCGGGTGTAGGGTCTACCTAAACCCCCCAAAAAGTAGGTAAAATAATGGCCCCCAAACCTACAAATGGCAATTATTTTACATACTTTTGGGGTCCAGGTGCTATCCCCCATACCCTAAACCGTAAACCCTAAACCCTAAACCCCCTAAGCCCTAAACTCTAAGTTAGGAGCCGCCAAGGCGCCAAGGTCCCTCCGATGTCCAAACCGAAATGGCCCTTCGACTCCCGTAGGCTCTTCAACACCTGCAAGCGCTTCGGGGCAGCTTATAGGGTTTAGGGTGTACCTTAAGAACCCCAAACCTACTTTTTTGTAGGGTCCCTATAAATCCCTAATAGAACCTACAAAAGAGTGGGTTTGGGGTTCTTAAGGTAGGGTTTAGGGGTTTAGGGTTTAGAGGTTCAGGGTTTAGGGTCTAGGGGTTTAGGCTTTAGGGGTTTAGGGTTTAGGGTAACAGACTAGGGTTCCTTTAAAGTGTTCCTTAAAGGGGATACTACAAGGGATACTACAAGGTTCAATAATATAGGGCCTTAATGATTAGAATGCGGTTTCGGGGCCCAATAAGGAACCCTCAAGATAGCATTGGTGTAGTTACTTAGGCCCCTACATGAAGCCCTAAACCTT
>CAJNDV010033680.1:566-12614 GCA_905221635.1 Symbiodinium sp. CCMP2456 | reverse complement strand
GACTCCGTGACACCAGAGAACCCTAAACCCTAAACCCTAAACCCCTAAACCCCTAAACCCTAAACCCTAAACCCTAGACCCTAGACCCTAAACCCTAAACCCTAAACCCTAAACCCCTTGTGGAAGCTAGCCTCTTCTGGACCCCAAGCGGAACATCCTTAACTGCTACTAACCTTAAAAGGGTTTAGGGTTTAGGGTTTAGGGGTTAGGGTTTAGGGTTTAGGGGTTTAGGGTTTAGGGCTTAAGGTTTATAGGGTTTAGGGTTTAGGGTTCCCTTGACCGCAAACTCAACTAGAGCGATTACCCTTAAATCGTTTGCCCCGTCAGATTGCCTAACTATAATGCCCAAGATGCCACTCTTAACCCGAAAGCCGTAAGAGATATTCTTAATCCCAAACACTAAGAGCCCTAAGTCGCAAACTCCGCAGACACTCTCCGTTTTCCTCACAGACAACCCATGACCCTAAACCCTAAACCCTAAACCCGAAGCCCTAAACCCTGAACCCTAAACCCCGTGACTTTAGGCCAGGCAGCTTGCCGAGGAGCGGTTCGAGCAGGGTTACCGGATTAGATAGCAGGGGGAGCCTGAAGACGACTTTCAAGGCCTCAATAATTACGTACCCTAAACCCTAGACCCTAAATCCTAATATTATTTTGGGGGTTCCGTATTATCACTATGGTATACTGGGCGCCAAAACCCTAGACTAATTGTTCAGGCCCCTACACTAGTATTGCTGAGTAACATCCTGGAGGAGAACAGGAAGTGGGCATTGGGCTTAGAGGGGTTAGAGGAGGGGTTTATCATGGTTTATCGGGCTCCGGGGGTTTGGAGTGGGGTTCCTTTAAGGGTTCCTTCAAAGGGTCCCTTTAAGGGGTCTAGAGGGGTTCTTTAAGGGGTTTAGAGTTTAGGGTTTCTCTCGGTTTGGGTTTTCGGTTTGGGATTCTCGGGCTATGGGTGTAGGTTTAAAACCCTAGGCCCGAAAGTTTAAGTGGTGAATCCCCTACACTCGGTCTCCCGCAACTCGCCTCAGCCACAGTGGCGTTCTGACCCCGGACCAGGCCAAAGGAAAGGAGGTGTCAACAAAAACCCGAAACAGGCAGAGGCCTCGGAAGTAGACGCCGTAGCAGGCTTTGCATGCTGGAATTGGCCAGATATCCAGATGCACTGAGCCCGAACGTAGAACCCGGATGAGTCTTTGGGGCATTGAAACAATAAGCTTACGTCCTGAAACCTAAACCCCGAAGTCTAGACTAGACCGCCTAAACCCCTAAACCCTAAACCTCTAAACCTCTCCATCATATATTAATTTAAACTTTAATGACTTCGTGGTTCAAGGCCAATTCTTCGTGGTTCAAGGCCAATCGTTCGTGGTTTAAGGCAAATCATCGTTTCTTTGCATCAAACCACGAATTTTGTGCCTTAAATCACGAATTTTCGTGGTTTAAGGCCAATCGTTCGTGGTTCAAGGCAAGGCTAAAAGTAATCCCACCCCTGAAATAGTAGTCCGAACCCCAAAACAATAGTCCGAATCCTAGTCCGAACCCTGAACAAAAAGGTGCGAATTTTAAATAGTAGTCCGGACCCTAAAATAGTAGTCCGAATCCTAGAATGGTAGTTTGAACTCTAGAAAAGGTAGTCCAAACACGCAAATCTCAGCCATAGTAGTTCGAGCTCTAAAATAATAGTCCGAACTTCAAATAATTGTCCAAATCCCAATACTTTCTGAATCCTAAAACAGTAATTCGAACTTTGGAATGATAGTCGGAACCGTGAAATAGTATAGTCCGAACCTTAAAATAGTAGGCCGTAAAAGTCAGAACCCTAAAATAGTAGTCCGAATCCTAAAAAACAAGAGTCAAAAAAATAGCAGTCCGAAGCCTGAAATAAAAATCCGAACTAAAATAGAAAGGTCATTGTCGAATATAAGCTGTTGAACCGACTTATATTCTTAAATGAATGTTTTCTTAATGATATGAGATTCTCTGGGTGGGTGGGTGTTGCATCAACCCCTAAACCTTAACCCCTAAACCCTAAACCCTTAACCCTAAAAGCCCTAAATCCCTAAACCTCAGGACGGCACAGCGCCGCCGCCCGAGAAGCGTCGAAAGAGATGACATGTCGGGCCTTTTGCGCGGAAAAGTGCGGGGTTTCGAAGGAATTCCTAAGATTCTTGATGTATTTCTGAAGCGGTTGTCGATCTGTGGCGTTTTTTTTTCTCTCAGATTCTGGAGGATTCCAGAAGACTGTTCAGGTTAGCGGCGCTGGGTTGATAAAGATGCTTGCAAGGTTTGGCATTTGGGCTGTAGGGTGTCCGTTCCGCTATTCCGCTTGCGGCCGGGTTCGGGGCTTCTGGATAGGATGCATTTGTTTCGGATTCTGGTCGGCTTTACCCGCGTTTGTTCGGGTTTAGGGTTTAGGGTTTGGGGTTTAGGGGTGTAGGGTTTAGGGTTTAGGGGTTTAGGGTTTAGGGTTTAGGTTTGCAGACGGGCTTGCGCGATCTGCGGGAATTTCGTTGTGAAGCAGCAGATTAGCGGGTGTGGTTGTACGGACGAGGCACAGCGCGTGACCCTTAAACTAAATCCTCAATCCTATAAGCCACAGATCCTGAACTGCAAACCCTAAGACATCCTAAACCCTAAGCCCTAAACCCTAAACCCTAAACCCCTAAACCCTAAACCCTGAACCCTAAACCCTAAACCCCTAAACCCTAAACCCTTGTTGAACGGGCCTTCACATTCGGATCCTCTTCTTTCACTTTTACGGTTTAGGGTTTAGGGTTTAGGGTTTATGGGCGGGGGTGTATTCGTCAGGGGAGTTTTTGGTTCTTAAGTACTTCATTGGCTGGGGGGGGGTAGAGTGCTTGTGGTATTTCGAGATTCATCTTCTTGAGGGTTTGGGGTGTGTAGGGTTGAGGGTTCGGGTTAAGGGTGTAATAGGCTTAGGCTTCAGGGTGTAGGATTTAGGGTTTAGGGTTTAGGATTTACGGTTTGGGGATTGCGGCACTTAGGGTACTCTTGAATCCTTTTTGGGAGTTTTATTGGGCTCGGCGTCAGTTGAAAAACTAAACCTTAAGCCCTAAGCCCTAAACCCTAAACCCTAAACCCTGAAGCCTAAAGCCTAAACCCTAAAGCCTAAACCCTAGCTGCGTGGAGGGAGGGATCCGCGCCGGGTTCGATCTGACAGGGGCTTTTAGTGTTCTTAGGTCTTAGGTCTTGGGGTTTTTTCGTATTTGTTACCATAAAACTCCGAGAGATCCCTAAACCCTAAACCCTAAACCCCGAGGGATTCTGACTCGCAGTATTCTGATTTTGGTTCTACGGGGCGCCTCCGGGTTGAGTCAGTGGACCTGTCGATCGAAGCATGCCCTATTCTAATTATTAAGGCCCCTAGATTATCATGTGCATGCGACCTTCCCTAGCTTCTCCATTTGCAGGATTTTGGGTTTAGGCCTTCTCGGCAGCATCTTGATCGCCGGCCCTTGGCTCGTGCAAAAGACGGTCAATCTCCTTTGGAACCAGACAGCAGCTCACAAAAATTATGGGCCCCAGCCTGGCGGTTTAGGGTTTAGGGGTTTAGGGTTTAGGGTTTAGGGTTTAGGGTTTAGAAAAAGAAGTCATCAGCCCATGTAGCAGCTATGATCTCGAGTCACGTCGTCTCGAGCCCTCCTTCCTTCCGAGGCAGCTCGGAGGGTTGGGGGGCCCTCAGGCAGTTTAAGCCCCGAGGGTGAGCAGAACCGACACAGAAGAAGAGCGGGCCCTCAGCGTTTCCCTTCTTTTTTCTTTTGTTTCTCTGTTTCTTTGGCCGTGGTTGTGTGCTTCGACCGTGAGCACGCCGGGGGCCTCAGATCGCGTGCGTCTCGGATTTAGGGTCCGTCCCAGGGTTAAGATACGGGGTCTGGTTATTACGATTTGGGGTTTTCGGGTTCAGGGTGTAGGGCCAGGGTGTAGAGCCTAGGACTTTATTAGGGTTCAGGGACAAGGGTCTAGGGTTTAGGGTTTTGGGTTCGGGGTTCAGGGTCTGGTTGTATACGCTGATATGCATGATCATCGCATCGCTGTTATCATCATATGGAGACTCAGCGATGCAAGACTCCACTGCTGTTGCTTTGTCACAACCGTTTTTGGGACCTTATTCCAATCGTGTTGAGAGAGCTGCGGGCAGCCAACTCAAGACGTCTTCAAACCCTGTTCAAACGATTTCCGAGCCACGCTCCAACGTAGGTTGCCGATTGGTCTGGACGATGCCTTGAACCCCGTCTTTCAAACCGTGTTGAAATCGTATGACGAGCGCTCGCCTGGCCCGTTCACATCGCCTTGTGGCCGCCTTCGAATCAGAATTGCATGCGACACCTCCAGTTCGGACGAGAAACGCCGTCAAAACCTGCCCAAACTTTCGTCAAAATCGGTGTGATGTGCTGAGATCGTGTGAGACATGTCTTCGCATGTCCATGCCGTGTTCCAGCTTGCGCCACCCCCCTATGCTCGAAGCAAAAGAGGTAAAAACAACCATATCATAGGAGCCTTCAGCGTGAGAATGGGGCTGGGCGGTATGTGATAAGATGTTATAATATAGTATGGTTACATCAAAGAACCCTGAGGAATACGTCCCCTCTTTTGCACATGTTGTTGATATTCCGTGATTTCATGTCGGTGGTGGCTCTCAAACTCAAGACCGTAAGCTCCAATCTCGAAACCTCAAATCCGTGAGCTATTTCCACACCCCCGAACTCTTGCCCCCCGAGTGCAGTAGTTCTTGAAATAAGGGTCCCTTTTAGGGTACTTTCTTACAAGGGTGCCGTACTATTGTGGGGAGCCAAAAAGGGACTTTAACATAGAGAACTACCACTACCCATCTGGTTCTTTGAATGCCCTTAAGACTAAACACCACACGAAACTCCAAATCCCTGATGACTTGTAAGATGGCCTTTTCAGAAGGGCATAGAATCTTCAGGCGCCATTCCAAAAGCCTAAAACCCTGCTTAAAGCCCAACCACCCTAAGTCCTAAACCCTAACCCGAAGCGTGAAACCCTAATCACCAAGACCCTAAACCCTAAACCCAAAGCCCCAAAGCCCAACCATTAAATATTTGCCCATGCTATTTTGGAGGTCCTTATTAGAATTATAGTAACTATAGCACAAAACGCTATTCTAATTCTGAAGGCCTGTATGTTGGAATCTCTAATCCCCCAAACCCCAAAACCCAAAACCCTAAACCCTATTCTAATTTTAAAGGCCCCTATGGTGGATCCCTGAACCCTGATCCTCTAAACCCTAAACCCCCAAACCCTAAACCCTAAACCCCTAAACCCTAAAGCCCTAAACCCCTCAACCCCAAAAGCCTAAACCCCTAAATCCTAAACCCTCTTCTAATGTATGAAGGCCCCTACACTACCGTAGGGGCCTTATTAGAACAGGGTTCAAGGGCCCATTATACTAAACCCCTAACCCCTAAACCCCTAAACCCTAAACCCCTAAACCCCCAAACCCTTAAACCCCGAAACCCCTAAACCCGTAAACATCTAAACCCCTTAACCCCTTAACCCCTAAACCCTAAACCCCTAAACCCCCAAACCATTAAACCCTACACCCCTAAACCCCTAAACCCTAAACCCTAAACCCTGAAACCCTAAACCCCAAAACCCTAAACCCTAAACCCTTAAGCCCTAAACCCCTTTTTCAGCAAACCCTAAACCCCTAAACCCGAAACCCTAAACCCCCAAACCCTTCAACCCCAAACCCCGAAAACATAAACCCCTAAACCCCTAAACCCCAAGCCCCTAAACCCTAAACTCAACTCTAAACCCTAAACCCCAAAGCCCCCAAGGAGGGACGCGTCCTGGGAGCGCTTGGTGGCCTCCTCTCGACAGACGTTTGGGCAGCCCTGCGCCGGGACCTGCCGCCACGGTTCAGGGCTTAGGGGTTTTAGGGTTTATGAGGGTTCAGGGTTTAAGGGTTTAGGTTTGAGGGGTTGAGGGGTTGAGGGGACTAGGGGTTTAGGGTTTGGGGGTTTAGTAGTTTAGGGTTGTTTGGGGGCTTAGGGTTTAGGTTTAGGGTTTAGTTTAAGGTGTTGAGTTTAGGGCGGAGAAATTTCGAGGATCGTGGGATGTTGAAGGAGCGGTCAGACTTGTACCTCTATGGCATGTGTAAGCGTGCACTATGTATATGTATCATACGTACGTTCGTACTTACGTATGTACCTACTTACATTCCTTCCCCTGCCTCCCTGCCGACGTACCTACCTACGTACCTACATACACCCATACGGATACATGCATACATACAAACATACACACACACACACATACACAGAGACATCCAGACCTGCATGCAGACATTCGCATTCTCACGTCTTCCACTTTCAGAGGCAAGGAAAGTAAGTCGGATGCAGCCTGTAACATGCAAGATTTAAACAGTGAAGCGGGAAAGCAAAGACCACGGATCAGCAGAGTTGGAAAGGCAAGTGCAGCCATCCCGTCACAGTGCATGTTTCGCAGCACGGCGGGCAGCATCAAGGCCAGGACGGCCAACCGGGTGTTCAACCACAAAAGCGCATACACCCTGCGTCCAAAGCAAGACAATGCCACGAACCAAATCAGCGTACAGACGAAGTCTATGGAGCCGGGGCTCCAAAGACTTATGATGACGCAAAGGACGAGGGGTGTCGAGTGTGCTGAGGAGGCCAACTGTGCTGAACCAAAAACGTATCCAGCGATCCAGCATACCTAGGAGGAGAAACCAAGGCACTTGGGACTTGGGATCGCGGATAGCCCGACATGCAGACTTGCATGCAGATATACCTACATACATAGATAGGCACATACAGACGCGGAGACATACCTGCATACATACGTTTGTACAGACTCATATACTTACTTACTTACATACTTATTTACTTATTTACTTACTTGCTTGCTTACTTACTTGGACCTGCAGACACGCATGCAAACATACCCGTACATGCATGCATAGATTGAGACATACCTGCATGCCTGCCTACATACATGCATACAACACCTGCCTGCCATATACACGCATGCATACATACATACGTTAGATGATGAATGTTTACGTACATGCATGCATTCATCCATACATCTTTCTATCCACCAAGCCATGGAACAAAGATACATGCATGCATACAATACCTACCTACATTGGTGCATGCATACATGCATACATACACCGCCAAACGTACATAATTACCTACCTTCCCCTACCTACCTGCCTACCTACATACTGGCAGGCATGCAAACACAAATGAATAGATACACACATAACTGCATAGGAGGCATGTGTGAATACATACAGACATACCAACATGCGTACGTCCATGCATGCACGCATACATTTCCTGCAGAAACCCTGCTGACGAAGTTGAGGGCTTAAGCCTTGAGCCGTCACAACTCCTGACAGGCCAGGCAATTGTTGGTTTTCGGTTTCAGGCAGATTCGGGCCTATGGCCCACCTGAGGGGCTTTTCCTTTCCAAACCTAAAGGTTTTAAGGGAACGCCTTTTTTTTTGAACCCAGACTCTGCCAATCAGTTGCCTTAGACCCTAAACCCTGAACCCTAAACTCCGCAACACCGGCCTTGAACCATTGGTTGGCTTGCGGCAGATGGCAACCGCAGGTCAGCGGGCAGACCGAGCGGAGGAGACGCGAGTCGAAGTCACCGCCTTTGCTTATAGAGCTGATTGTGCTTCGGGTTTATAGATGTTTATATGGCTTAAGGGCTCATAGAGGCTATAGGGCGTAAGGGTTTACAGCCCAAAGAACCTGCCCATTTAGAGTTCCTTTGCGGGGCTTATCGGGCTTGGGGGTTTATACCGGTTCAGGGGTCTTGAAGGGTTTGTTATACGGTTGCAGGATAAAGGGTTTAGGGCCTCAGCAGAAAAAGGGTGCCATTCTTGTAGGGCTAATGGCCTGTGCGGTTTACAGGGTTGAGGGTCTAGAACTGAAGGTTCAGGGTTTGGGAATTTAGGGTTTAGGGGTTTAAGGGTTTCGACACACACACACACACACACACTCGCACGAAGCTGGCATGGCAAGAGAAGGTCCCGAGCTTAAGGGTTTAGGGTTTAGTTTTCAGTTCTTTGGTTCACTTTGTTGGAGGTTGCGGCTTACGAGGCTTAGGATTGGAGGGAATTTGAGGCTTGACGCTAGGGCTTCAGACCTTACTTCGTGTTTCGGGCTTACGGGTATGGCTTGGGGCTTTGGGTTCTAGGGTTATGTATTCAGAACTCTCCAGTCCATGTATTGGGGGGGTAAGGGGTTTAAGGATTTGACACTCACACCCGGACAAGCCTGTCAGGGCTTCGGGAATTCAAAATGTGGGATTGAAGGGTCTAGCAAAGATACCGGCATTTAGGTTCAGGATCTTGTGGGCTTAGGCGGTTTGGTTCGGGCTTAGATTAGAGTTTAGGGATTAGTGTTGCAATTTCTTTGCTGGGCATCGCATTCCCAGCCTGCAGAAAACGAGACATACAGCGTCGCTTAATGGTCTTGTGTTCACGTCCGTAACCTGGGGAGCAGTGGCGTAACAACAGCGATGCCTTAGTCGCCGGCCCTTCTCGTTCTCGTATTCGTGCCAAAAGCCTCTAGAAGCATCAACACTCACAAAACCCAAAGGTGATGTCAACACCTTCCAGTGGCGTCAATGATCTCGCCGTACAGCAGTTGACGGCTACCGAGACTTCACTCAACACGTCTGCCAGGTGAAGCACTCGGACCGACTGGGTATTCCTCGCTTGGTCGAACACCACGTTCAATCTCCGTAAGTCTAGGCCTATAACTGGAGCGGTATTCCGTGCGCGAGGGCGCTGCGCGGCATAGGTTGGTGCTCTCTGAGGCTGCGCCTCCCCAGAAGTCAAGGCCCATTAGGAAAGCACAGAAAACCAGGAAAATCCAGTGCACTCCAGAGCACGCTGGGTGAGGCGGTCTCGACCCGGTGCAGGGTGGGTAGCATTCTGTAACATGAGGCATACCAACATGACAATCCAACCAACTAACTGTTGGGCGGAGGCCGAATCCACAGACGTCGCTCAAACCGTGTATCCAAGTTGGACGTAAGCCTGTTGTCGGGGCGGACTTGGAGGTAGCAAGCCTGTACTAGTACTAGCGGTACCCTAAACCCTACACAGCCTTACCCCAATCTCTAAGACCTTCCAGCGGTACCCTTACTGGGAGTATCCCACCTCACTCAGAAGTTGCTAAGGGACCTGTGCGCGAAGCTTAAAGAAGATTCCTGAGATTGTGACGCCCTGTTGGTTGAATTTTCGAATTCCTGCAGCCTTAATCTGAAGCGCCAAGTCCTGAAGCCTTCGACGTTGCAAGGAAGCCACACTTATCCACCAGCTCTGCGCAAGTGGTGGCATTGTCTCGTCCGATCCTTATGGGCTCGGAGACTTGGGCTTTAGGGTTTAAGGGTTTCAGGGCTTTTCTTTTTAGGGCTTTAGGGTTTTAGGGTTTAGGGGTTTCAGGACTTTTCTTTTTAGGGTTTTAGGGTTTTAGGGTTTAGGGGTTTCAGGGCTTTTCTTTTTAGGGCTTTAGGGTTTTAGGGCTTAGGGGTTGCAGGGCTTTTCTCTTTAGGGCCGGGGCCTGACAGGTCTTGTCAATAGAGTTGAAAGGCTTGGTAGCTTGGGTTTAGGGTTTAGGCTCTCACAACTCGGACAAGCCAGGCGAGGATCCATAGTCACAGGTCGGCATGAAATAGGTGGGCCCCCTAAACTCTGAGCCCGAAACCCCTAAGAGCTCCGAGTCAAATTCCAATCTCCACACCCTACTCCGAAACCCCAACGCAAGGGCCCTCATAGTTACCATAGGGTTAAGGGGCACAGCATACCGTCAGTATCATGGGAAACCCAAGACACAGTGTTGGCAATGATGCAAGCTTCCATACATTAATGCACCCAAAACCGCACACCCAAATTCGAACCTAAATGGCCGCAGGCACCTATGATCTATAGTTATACTATGTGATCGTGTTTTGTCCTCTGGTCCCAGCACAATCCGCTCTTGCCCAGGTGACGACTTCTGCCTACTCGACAGAAAAACTACTGCCATCGCGTAACAAGGTCTCAGGATTGCGGCATGGCATGTGTCAGCAAGCGCTGTTAGACCGCTACCACAAAGGGGATACAGCGCGAGAGACGTTTACGACCCCTTGTTCGTAGTCTTCACGTGAAACCTGTGTGTACAAGCAACGGTGAAACGGTCATACTCCCCGAACAGTCTTATATATATATATATATATATATGACCATATATATATATATATGCACTGCACCCCGGGGGCCATCCAAGAACTTATTCATCCGACTTCGCTAAATGGTTTAGAGGTCCACATTCGGAACCATCTATTGTCTGATACCCCTTTACCATAAACAAAAGTTGCCACAAGTTGCTGAACCCGATGTTCCCGACAAGGGGAAGCTTGATTATGACACGGGTATACTTATACGTACCCTCGGAAGGAAAAGGGAACAGGTTCACGTATGCTGCGGCTAAGCTACAGTGGTCATACCTATCGTCTCCCTTGTAGTTCCTTTTTGGGGTTACCTTATAGGATCCTAAATAAAAATTTGGTTAAACCAAGAAAAGGAGCAACAATGGAGACTATAGGTAGCTTCAGGTTGCCAGAACTCGTGTTAGACTTAACCGATGCTCCCGGCCAAGACTCATAGCTGCGGCGGCGTGGAATCGTGGTATTTCTTTCTCTGTGTAGGTTGATCCGTAACGACGAGGCCAGTCGTCCGCATCCAACTTAGTTAACATGGTGCCCACAGAGCTGCTACCCGAAACTTTCAGACCTAAACTCCAATGAGCATGAAGCTTGCCATGGTAGGGCCCTTTCGGGTGCTGTAATGTAGAAGCTTGCATAGTTCCTCGTGGGCTTCCTCAAGGCTCCCTAGAATAGTTGTAGCCCTCAAGAAGCTATTCTACTTAAGGAAGATGCTACTTGATAGGATGCCTGTGCTGACTTGCTTATGTATCTTCAACCCAGGAAAAAATAGGGGCCTGAATGTTAAGTTATGCTTGTCTTTAAGCCTCCCGGGTATGAAGCTGTTGTAGTAAGCCCCACAACCCTTTTATGACTATCCAGATCTCTACATAAACTCAACAATAGGCGGCTTTGCTTGCAGGGAGCTTCTGCTAGAGGTATAAACATATTGTATACATGCATACATACACAAACACACACACATCCATACATACATACATGCATGCATACATACATACATACTTGCATTCATTCATGCATACATGCTGCGAAGTAAACCTGGTCAAGTTTCCTCTATCTCTATATATATATATACACATACATATGTGTATGAATATGTGTGTGTGTTTATATGTATACATACAGATAGATAGATAGATAGATAGAAAGAAAGAAAGATAGATAGAAAGAAAGATAGATAGATAGATAGATAGATAGAGCGTACATGCATGCACATGTAAACGACCAGAAAACATGTATGTGTGAGAGAAGGGGTAGAGAGAGAGAGAGAGAAGGACATTTTTGACTGTTCGCACCGTTGCCAAGCTGCGCAATCCACAATCTGGTCGGATATCGACGCTTGCGATATCACAGTATCTTGGGCAAACGTGTCGGGGTCGTCTGCGAAGTAAATCAGATTCCAGTCGTACCTCGAAGCAGCTTGGACTTAGGGCTTAGCTGCCGTTTAGGATGTCGTTGTTGCTGCTTTTGCTGTTGCTGGTTCCTGTTGTTGTTGCTGTTGTTGTTCTTGTTGCTGCTGCTGCTGTGATTCGTTCCTGATGTAGTTGTTGCTGCGGTTGCTGCTGTTGCTGCTGCTGTTGCTGCTGTTGCTCTTGTTGCTCTTGTTGCTCTTGTTGCTCGTGTTGCTCGTGTTGCTCGTGTTGCTCGTGTTGCTGTTGCTGTCGCTGTCGTCGTGGTTGTTGTTGCTGTTGTTGTTGTTGTTGTTGTTGCTGTTGTTGTTGCTGCTGCTGCTGCTGCTGTTGTTGTTGCTGCTGCTGCTTCTGCCGTTGTTGGTGTTGTTGTTGTTGCTGTTTTGTCGTCGTTGTGGTT
>CAJNDV010033679.1:0-14886 GCA_905221635.1 Symbiodinium sp. CCMP2456 | reverse complement strand
TGATCCTGAGTGTACTAAAATAAAGTATACCTCAGTACTAGTTGAGACCCTCTAATACGTCAATTTCCTTGATCCGGCCCGATGGGTGTTCGACCTCGTGACGAGACCTAGTTCTTTTATGGTATACCTATAGGCTCCATTGTAGTTCCTTTTCGTGGTATATGTTTAGGATCCTATGAGTTAATCCCCACAAGGAACTACAATGGAGCCTATGGGTAGAGGGTATCTGCGCAGGATCTATGGGTCTGCGGGTTTGTTTGTGGGTTTAGGGTGGTAGAGGGCAGACTGGGTCCAACTAGACTTTCTGTTCAGGAGGTGCGTAATATAGGGACTTAAATAATTAGAATAGGGTTTTGGGGCCCATTATACTACAATCATAAGAGTACCACCGAAAAATAGTATTGGCATTTATTTAGGCCCCTGCATTAAGTAAGGCGCTTTGAGGAAGGAAGGGTGTTGGAGGGCTCGGAGGATGGAGCTACACCCATAGGCTCTGTCGTAGTCCGTTTTAGAAAATTACCTTATAAGATCCTAGATACAAAACCGCAGAAAGGGACCAACAAGGAGCCTATGGGTAGATCATCAACATTTCAGGGACGGAGGGCTTCCGCATTGCTCATATACACACACCGGTCGGAAACCCTAAACCCTATAATAAACCCTAAACCTTTTACCCTTAACCCTTAACCCTAAACCCTAAACCCTAAACCGAACCCTAAACCCTGAACCCTAAATCCTAAATCGATGTATTGCCCCATCGCCTCCCCGCAGATGGAAATGCGGGAGCAGTGGAGTGGAGGAGCGCCGTCAGCTCAGAGATTCGTGGACGGCTTAAGAGTCTGATCTCCAAACTTGGGGGCTTCATGGTTAGGGCGGTTATTAAGGGTTTCATTAGGGTTCGACGACGGCGCAATGTGAGGATAAGATAAGGACAGGTGATACGGGTAAGATCACAATCCTAATCCGAATGGCAGTCCATTTTTCGCATCGGTACCATGCATGCCATATCTAGTGCTGCCATCGAGTACGCCTGCGTAGACCCCACAGGAGTGAAGGAGCACCGAGGAGTGCCTGCCCTGGAACTTACAAGGAGTCCAAAACGCAGCGCCCTGGTGAAAACCTTGAAGATGGGCTTAGGGTTTAGGGTTTATAGGGTTTAGGGTTGCTTAATTCTTGACCTTTCGCTTAAGGATCCTAAAACCTATTCAGCGCCCAGCCCCAACGCCTTAAGCCCTCCCAGCCTAAACCCTACGAGACAGTCCCAACCCGAAACCCTTCAGGCCCTTCACCCCACCCCCACCCTAAACCCCAACTAAACTAAACCCTAAACAGCCACCCTAAACCCTTCACCAGTCATCCCCAAACCAACCCTGCAATTCTTTTTGACCCAAGAGCCGACCCGGCATATCAGGAGGGTTTAGCTAGCAGGATTATTTGGTTTAGGGTCTAAACTTTATAGGGCTTACTATACTGGTGCTAATACGGTAGGTTAGCCACCTCCGAGCCCTTCATCAGCCCTGAAGGGCTAAGAGGAACAAGCCCGAACCTTCTGGCCCAGAGGACGCCGAGAAAGTGGAAGCGAGCCGAGTCTGTGGAGGACGCCTGCGAAATCGTGGGGCTTTCGTTTAGAGGTCTGGGGCTTTGGTGCCTAAATGTGGGGGTGAGGGAAAAGCGGGTGAAGGATCTTGATTTATGTGCGGAGTGTGACTTGAAGAGTTTACTGCGAAGGCTGCCGGATTTCTCAGGAGTCCACATATAGTTCTCTAAATTAGGGTCCCTTTCTGGGTCCCCGATATAGTACGGCACCCTTATAAAAAAGGGCCCAAAAATGGACCCTAATTTAGAGAACTACCCACATCGCTGTCCCTTTTTGGGTCCCCAGGACTGGCGGAAGAAAGAGCTGGAGCCGGCGTCCGAGCTCGGGATTCCTGCAACGTCCAGATTTCAAGTTGACGTCATGAATGGCACCGTCCCCCTGAAGTTGCTTCTGATGTATGCCCTATACCTCTCTCTCTCTATATATATATATACATATGTATGTATGTATGTATGTATGTATGTATGTATTTATTTATTTATTTATGTATGTATGTATGCATGTATGTATGTATGTATGTATGTATGTATGTATGTATGTACACACACACTCTCATATTACAGTATATGTTTCCTGATAGAAGCGCATCTATGCATGTGCATATGTAATTTCTATCTACATACATCCACATGTACGTGTGTATGCATATATGCACATTAAACAGTACTTAACTGTACATCGTCTCCTGACCGTAATCGTGTATGGTTGTCTGCTACATCATTCCTAGGGTACACTGTCTGTAACATTGTACTGCAGACTCGAGAACTTTATTCTGCCAGCTTGCTACTACTCACTAGTTTGCTTCATTGTTCTCTTTCCTGCCAGTTTTGTAACGAACAAGAACACAAGTGGTCGTGCTGTAGAATCTGTAGAAGATGAAACAGAGGTTCCCTTGTCGAAGACTCGGAAGAGTTTCTCGCAGAGAAATGCTGCATGTCTGACAGACATGATCGGAGTAGTCTGGCATCTTAAGCTAGAAACCCTGCATAATGTAGAAGCCAAAACAGTTTCCAATAGTTTTTTGGTGGTTCCTTCTGCTAGCCATAGTGTAAGGTACCCCCAAAAGCCTAGTCTAGTTATTAAGACCTCTGCATTAAGCCAAAGCACGCTAAGCCTCATAGACTAGGTCCTCACTTGTGGCTCAGGCGACTGAACTGTACCAAGTATCACTACTTGAAGTTCGTCGAGAAGCAGAAAGTAGCCCGGGGCTCGGAGAATCTGCGGACTGAGCTGAACCTTGCGTCAGCCCTCATGGGTCGGAAGGCCTTTCCGCATCGCGAGTAGCAGTGTGAACCATGATAGTTCAGCAATTGTGGTTATAAGCACGGCCCCATGCTAGGGTGCAAGAACTCGTACTCGTCAACCGAGCCTAAACCCGAACTTGTAAACGAACGCCCCAACTCACCCGAAACAGGAAGATTCACGAAGACCCGATATTCGGTACCCGAATTACCTCCAGACCCGAACCTAAACGAACCTTGCACTGCCTTCGATTCCTGAGCCCAGGAGCGGCGGTTGAAAAGCTGTAAGAGGCAGCTGGTTCAAGCTCAGGAAGCTGGCAAGGAGGAGAGGTTACAGTCCTTGGATAGCCAGTAGAAGAACGTGAAACTTTTGGGCTTTATATATTCGGTTTATCCTAAAAGTTTGAACTCTATTGGGCCTGGTTGTTGAAGAGGAGAGAGTCTACAGGGCCTCAGCGTTCTTTGCAGGGGTTTTGTTTTAGGGTTGAAGGTTTTGGGGCTCAGGGTTTAGATTGGCAGCATCCGTAGCGCGAAGCGTGTCAGTTGCCAGATACTGCAGTGAACTCCGAGAAATTGCAGCATGGGCTTGGGCTTAGGGTGTAGGGTTTAGGGTTTCGGGTTTAGGGCTTAGGGTAGTTTAGGGCTGAGGGTTTAGGATTTCGGGTTTAGGGTTTAGGGCTTGTTTGAGGGATCGTTAGTGCCTGAGATCCTTTCCTGTTAGGGTTTAGGGTTTAGGGTTTACTTCCTTGAGGACATGTAAAGATCTTTTTTTGAACAGTTACTGCCAAGCGGCTAAGACCAAGCCGTGTCCAAGTCGCAGCGAAGCTTTATCCATATCAAGAACTTACTATACTATACTATACTATACTATACTATACTTAATACTTAATACTTATACATATACCATACTCTGCGGCATTATTCCATGCTGTACCGTCGTGTTAGCGCAGGAGGAGGTCGGCGCGCTTCAGAAGCAGCTGCGCTCTCATCTCGCGGACCACGAGTGCTCCAGCTTGATTGTAGCTTCAGGGCTTGTTTTAGGTTTACGGGTCTATAGGTTTAGGGCCACCCTAAACCCTAAACCCTAAACCTTAAACCGTAAGCTTAGGGTGTAGACGTCTTCATCCCACCTAGCAGGGTTTACGAAGGCGAGATGGTCCGATCATCGAAACCCATGCTGTTGAAGATACAGCCCCACGTCGCCCGTTGCGGGACCGACACGTTTTTGTCCCCAACCTCAGACTTCGGATCGCCGGGTTTAGGTTTAGGGGTTTGGGGCTTATAAGGGCTTTTGGTGCAGTTCTTAGGGAAGACTGTTCTAATTACGCTTTACGGGAACCCTATAGTAACCTTGCAGGGAAGCTCTACTGAAACCCTTCAAAGGCTTTTAGTTGAAGCCTGGCCAGGTATGGCGCAGGGTGTTGGGTTTGACTGCAAGAGATGGATGTGCAAAACTCTAAGCCCCGAACCCCTTAAACTTCCCCTAAGCTCTAAACCCCTAATTAAGCCCCAAGCCCTGAACCCCAAGCCCTGAACCCCTAACCCTATTGAACCCAAGCCCTAAACCAGGTACATTACCTACTACCCGAAGCACCTGCCATACAACTCGCTGTTTCCCGCGGGGAAACTCAGCCGGCCTGGGTGAATGAGTCTCTGATTATCATTGGGGTGCAGTGTTTAGGAGGTTTAGGTTTAAAAGTTGAGGGTTGTAGCAGCCAGAAGCTGAAAAGTAGCACCTCATCTTATGCCACGGCCTAGCTAACTAAGCCAGATGCCTAAAGCCCTAAACTCCCAAACCCTGAGCTCTAAACCCTAAACCCTAAACCCCTATAACCCTAATCCTTGAACCCCTGAGCCCTGAAGCCCTGAAGCCCTAAACCCTAAACCCTAAACCCCTAAACTCCCAAACCCTGAACCCCTGAGCCCTGAAGCCCTAAACCCTCCATCCTTTCTGAAACAGTTTCCGCGAGACCAAGGCACAGGACTCTGAGGCCTCGCAGCAGAGGCCCAGAAGCAGACTTGAAGGTGTAGTATAGGGGCCTAAATAATTAGAATTGGGTTTTTGGGGTTCCTTATTATAATCATAGTATAATTGGCTCCAAAACCCTATTCTAAGTATTAAGGTCCCTATAGTAGTGATAGGGTTGAGGGTTCAGGGCCGAAGTTCGGGGTCTAAGGTTTAGGAGTTTAGGATGGTTTGGGGGTTGAGGGTTCAGGGCCACAGTTCAGGGTTTAAGGTTTAGGGGTTTAGCATGGTTTAGGATGGTTTAGGGTTGGTTTAGGGTTCAGTGTTCTGAAGGAGCTTTGGGTTTAGGGTGTAGTTTTTGGAGATTTTAAGCCCTTAACGGGCCCTGACTGAGGGGTGTTCATCGGTGATAGTGCCAAAGGCTAGACATGTACATTCGGGTTTACAACACTCAAAGAGGATTGTGTGTGTAGTATAAATCGTATAAACAAAGTCTAGTTATAGTTACATACGAGTACATATGCACATATCTAGAAGTAGAGCTGGGGGGCCACCGTGGTTTCGCCACCGAGTGTTTGCTGATTGAAGCATTTGTTCGGGCAAGGACTCACTTGCCGCACGTTTCCGTTTCCGATACCGGTCGGAAGGGCGCGTCGATGATTTGCATGAAGAGCTGGACGATTGCAAGGACCATCATAAATATCCCTTAAACCCTAAACCCTAAACTCAATTCTTTTGCAAGGTACGCTTACTTGGTTCAAAAGGACCTCGTTTCGGCCTGAATGTCAACTGGGTTTGCGGGGAAGGGCCGTAGCTACGCATTTCTTTAACGAACCTCCGCCCAGATACGGCAAAACTTGAGCTGGCGACTACATCACCTGCATGAATTTCTGAAACTGCTCTAGAACCCTGGAACCCAGACCCTGCACCTGCGACCTCATATGCCTTAGAACCCAAGACTCTGCCCCCAACCCGGTAAAGCCCTGTAGACACTTCGGGCCTCCAGTCTATAAAGCCCTCGGCCGTAGTTGGTTTAGCTACCTAAGCCATCCCCCAAGGGTCCAAAGGACCCAATAATCAGGTACTTAGGTTTCGGATAGTAATCGGATAGTAGTTATTTAGATTACTATTTGGGAGAGTATATGATTTTTGGGTACTTAGACCCTTGGGGATCTTTCCTCAGGGCCCTGAACCTCAAGCCAAAACAGCCCGGGGAAAACAGGCTTCATGATTGGAATAGGGCTTTGGGTTCTGCAGTGGCTATGACTCCTATAGGGGACACTATGAGGAAGCATGTTACTGTAGAAGCCTACATAAATGCCAATGTTATTCCTTATTGCTCAAGGTTCCTTATTTTAATCATAAGTCATAGTGTAGTATACCCCAAAACCCTATGTTTATTATAAAGGCCCCTACATAAATTACGCATAGGCTCCATTTTAGTTCCTTTTGGGGATTACCTTATGGGATCCTCAAAAACAAAACGGAACTACAATGGATCCTATGGGCAATTATGTCCCTGCTTCCAGTACTAAGCTTAAACCCTAAACCATAAACAGTATACCCTAAAGCCTATAAACCCTAACACCTGAACAGACACCAGGCGCGCTGAGATCCGGCGAATGATACGCGAGCAGCTGTCGCAGGAAGGCCGCACCACTGGGGTTCCCAAGCTTTTGATGTTTAGGGTCTAGGGTTTCAGGCTTTTGACATGTTGTTTATGTTTTCAGTAGACTTGTTCGGGTTCGGAGCTTTCTGCGTCTTTGGGTTTACCTTCAGAGCCCGAAACCCACTTTTTTGTAGGCTCTTATTATAAACCCTAATCTGGGATTTATAGGGACCCTACAAAAAAGTAGGTTTTGGGTTCTTAAGGTAATCATGAATCATTAGGTGCGTTCGGGTTTGGAGTTGTTGGTTTTGCTGTTGGTTTCGGGTCTTGGTGGATCGGGGGTTCAGAAAGCTAATATAGGTGCCTTAATAATTACCTTTACTACTTTGGGGGGTTCCTTATTATAATTATAGTATAATATACCCCAAAACCCTATTCTTCTTATTAAGGCCCCTACATTAGGGCTTGGGTTTCTATTGGGTCTTGTAAACGTGAAAGGTTTAGAGCTTTGGAGGTTTACGGTTTAGGGTTTAGGGCTTTTGAGGTTTATGTGGTCTGGTGTCGGGTTGTGGGGTTCAGGGCTTTGGGGCGGAGGGTCCGTTAAGAAGTAGAGGCTAGAACAGATTCTAACAGGCTGCCTGATCTTGAACGGACTGGGTGCTTTTCGCGCTCGCCGGGTCTGAAGGTGTCGCCTTCGAGTTTGATCTTAGTGCGTTAGGGTTTATATGATCTACACATGCTTATCGAGTTCAGAGTTTACAGTTTCGGCTTCAGGGTCACAGCTTGCTAGTACCGCCTGCAGAAGCCTCACGAAACCAAGGCGTAGATCTGTGAGGTTTCCTCTCCCTGGTTCTTAGAAAGGAATGGGGCAATAGATCCCCATGATGGGCCCTTAAGGTCCGTGATTGTAGGCCCTTAAGTAGTACCTAGTCCCTATAACCACTTCCCCCCCAGTCCCTACTAATACTCAGAAACCTCAACCCCCGAACCCCTATACCCTAAACCCCTCTTCTTAGAACCACGGTTTTGATGATGAAGGCCCTTAAAGTATTTGGTCACGCGTGGATGCGCAGGTACGGAGGCTGCGCTTGATGCTCTGGGCGATGAGCCTCAGGCAGTCGGGGGGGGGGGGGTACTTGTGGCAGGAGTCTTTCGAGCTTTGGGTTGGACCAGGTGTCGGAGAGCTCGTGCTTTCTCCGAGCTGTCATCGCCCATCTTGTTCTGGGAACCTGCTACTCAAGCTTGCAGCTGCGGAACGTCGGCCTTCTCTCGGACACTGGAAAAGACAGAGAAGCAGCCTCGGTAACTACCCACCTGTCTTCGCAGACTGCTCCGATGTGCGATGTCGGTGAATTATTTCCGACACCTTCGCACGAACAGCCGATCTCTCAACCTCGGAAGAACTGTCCTTCAGATAAACCCCACAAGCAAACAGCGCTTGTGTAACCTCAAACCCCCCAAAACCAAACTTTCGCCCTAAACCCAGAAACCTCAAGCCCAAGAGTTGAAGGGTGCTTTTGCTGAGCTCCTGAACCCGAAAACACGCTAGGAACCCTGAGTCTATGGTTTCTTGTCCATGCTAGGTCTCCAACAAGAAGACAGGCCCGCCTCTTGCCGGTGAGTTCGACGCTGCCTCTCCTACTCCCCCAGTTGCCTGCGCAATGGGTAGTTGGGACATGGGTACTACTGTATACATGAGAGAGACGGAGACAGATTCACGCATATGGATATCTATACATATATATGTATATGTATATATATATATATATGTGTGTGTACATAGGTCATATATCTAAATGAAAACTAAAATTAAAATGCGCAATTTGCATATATATATATATATATACACATGTATCAACATACATATATACATATATACATATACACATATATATATATATATATATATCAGTATATACTTATCAGTTATGTGTGTTTATGGTTTCAGGACTGTAACTCATTACATATATATATATATATATATTTACATATGCATAGGTAGCTGAGCTCGTTGGCACATCCCATGATGGCTTGGTCTTAGATCCAGGCGAAGTGCAGCGCAAAGCCTCCAAAGTGAAACCCAAGCAGCGGCAGCAGCAGCAGCAGCAGCCGCAGCCGCAGCTGAAGAAAAAGAAGAAGCTGATGCAGCGCGGAGAGCTGCAAGAAGAGCCACTGGCAGAATCTCCTGCTGGGCACTCAGATTGCGTCGAGCAACTTCCAGTCGCTTCAGGTTGGCCGTCAAGATGTTGGAGCATGTAATATAGGGGCCTCAATAGTTACCTATATTATTTTGGGGGCTCCTTAGTATAATTATAGTAGAATGGGCCCCAACACCCTATTCTACTTATTATGGCCCCTACATTACGGCTCATGTTTCGTGTATCGGTCTATAGACCGTATTATAGACCCCGGGCCCGCTTAAGGCCAAAGCCTCAAAGCGATTGGTCTCCAAAGCTCTAGCAATGCCCTGTTCCTTGTCTACGCTGGTCTCCTAACCCCTGGCCCTCAACTCAGCAACCCTAAATCTTGCATCTAACCAGGAAAGGCCGTAGGCCCCGTAGGCCCCCGAACGGTGTAGTCAAAAGAGATCCGGATCGAGGTCGGTGAGACAGGTCGCCCCGGCTGAGCTTGCTCTGTCGGGACGTTGCCTTAGGGATCCAGTTACCCTTGGATAGCCTATGGGAGAACTTTAAACTTGTTTGGCTTTATATATTCTGTCTATCCTAAAAAGTTTGGAGCTTTTTTGGGCCTGGCTGTTGAAGAGGAGAGTACCTAAATAATTGGAGACTGGGGTACAGATTACATGGTTCGTAACCTGCTATTTAAGAAACCGGAGTGTAGGGCTCGAGGGTAGTCTAGAGGCCAGAAGAATGGGTAGCAGTATCCCCTTATTGCAGGTAGAATCTACTCCAAGATTCTAGTCTGATTTCCTTTTGTCATTGTATGTAAGGTAGTCTGTCTTGGGTTTTAGGGTGTAGCGGGCTTCTAACGTCCTTGTTTTTGCGATTCACTGTATTGTGCACGTTTCTTTCTCGCCATCTCTCGTCGTCGTGGTGTTTGGAGATGACGGACCATACACCTGTAAATATAAGTTTAATCTGCGCAGCCCATGTAGAAATTCAAGACGGTACTCCGAGTCAACTAGCTGGACAGTTGAGTGCAGTCGGAAGGCCAGTCATCACATGGAACATATGTGCTCAAGCCACATACGAGTTTCGTGGATGGTCATCGTGGGATTGTCGCCTGTGGAACTCCAAAGACCATTCGGGCATGAGGGCGCAGCGAACCGTGAGTTGTCCTCCACCCTTAGCAGGGATAAAGGCGTTGCAATCGGAAGGCTATGACGGCTATGACATGCAGGGCATGCTCCTTCGAGCCTTTATTCTAGCGGCTCCAGACGCCAACACGCTGCTTCGCTGGTCTTGGCAAAACAGAAACTTTGGTGGAATGTCCGTTTCCACGGAGCAGTTCCGGCTTGAGTTCGCAAGGGCAGTCGTTGACATTATGACGAACGCTTTGGTTAGCGACCTCTACCCGAACGCAAGTGCGGAAGGCTTGTTTGGAATCGACATGGGAGCCTGGTTTGTGGTTCAGCAAATTAATACTTTGAGCTGCCAGCTGCTTCGGTAGGGACTTATAGAAGAGATACGCTTTCTTAACCTTTACCACGCTAGTTCATCTAATTCTCCAATCAAGTCTACGTGCCCAGGAGATGGCATTCACGCGAGGGAGATCAGGCAGAGAAACACTGGCAAACTACCGTATGCTGTCTGGAAATCCTTGAGACTCCAGAATCCAGACGGATTCGAGCAAAAGCTCACAGAGGCCTTTTGCAGTGGATCTGTGCAGACGTTCTTCGAGCAGAGCCTCATTGCAATGCAGCCGCAACAAGGATCCTACGGCTATGAGATCTTGTGCCGTGGGCTGAGGTCAATTCGCTGGGACACAGCAACTTTATCGAAAATTGCTCAGTTACCGTCCTTGACCGTTGCACGCTGGGCCAAGCTTCGTGGACTTGAACGGCAATCGTTCAACGGCCTTGTCGGAGAAGTCCTCACGGAGACGGGTGACGGAATTGAGCGTCAACAATTCAGAGCCATGGAGCTCGTAGACGCCCCAGAGGTGGATTCACATCCGGCATGGAATCAGTTCGTTGCCGAGGAGTGGCGCCAGCTGCGTGCGGCCGGTATCGACCTCAAGGACCCCCGACAGACGCAGGACACACCCATCGTGTGGAAGCTCCTAAAGCAGCAACCTTCGATTTTGGTAAAGCCGGAGAACCTCGTGGAGCTAGAATCTCGAGATCTGGTGGCCGCGGTTCTGATTTCAGGACTTGGTGATGGCGAGGGCTCTGCGGCTGAGGACCTCCAGCTTCCCCGGGATCTTTCGATTTTCAGTACCCCCGGCAGTTCTGAGCCTGTGCCTGTTGCAGTTGCCGGTGGTATCAGTCTAGGTGTGGTGCACATCTCCCTCGTGGACCGCATAGACACTGGACGCTGCAATCCTTGGGGAACGCAAATCATGTCCTCCGCGAAGCGTGGGTGGTCAGCCGAACGCTGGGATCAATGTGGCCCGCTACTAGTTTTCAGAACAGATGGTTCAGATTTCACACGGCAAGACTTCGCCTCTGTTCGGAAGTACATCGACCTTTACCGTGACAAGTTCTTTGATGTTGCAGAGGAGGAAGGCGAGGCGGCTGCAACGAGGTGGGGCCAACAGTGGCTCCAGACGAATCCGTTTCAAAGGTGGGTAGAGACATCCACCTAGTGGATCCTGGCAGCGTATGAACTTAGGACAACAACATCGGAAGACACAAAAAAAGTCAATACTTCCAAGCTCTCGTTGTGCAGATGAAGTTGCTGTTCGAATTCCTGCGAAAGCTTGCAGCAGTACACAGCGCCCATGCCCAAACCCCTCGTCCTAAGACCCTAACTTACAGCATGGCGAGAACCTAAAATCCGAATGTCAGAAGTACCGAAGCCAGGGACGACGTCGAATCGGAAGCCGAAGAAGCGGCGGGTTGAGGCCCCGTTTCTGCAGTTTATGCAGCTCATAGGGTTTTCTATACGGGCCTTATTAAGAGTTAGGATAGGGGTTTCGGTGTTTAGGAAACTGCAAATACAATAAGGAATCCTAGGGAAGGATCTTAGTACATCTTTCAGGCATCTGTGTTACCGGTTTGGATTTAGAGCTTACAAGGGCCTATGGGTTTTGAGTTCCGGAATTGGGGGTCGATTTGAAACTCAGGAGATGTGACTGCAAATTCCGACTCAGGGGTTGAGTTTCGGTTGGGTTTAGGGATTAGGGTTTAGGGTGTTTCTGGGTTCAGGGGTTAGGGCGGTCAGGGCTTGGGTGGTAAAGATATGAGCCGTAGAAACTGGTCATGTCAGTTCTCCCGGTAGAACGAACTGGTAAAGCATACCACTTCTCATCCCTTGTCAATGCAGGACAGGGTTGTTGGCCCATAATGATGACGTAGGAAGGGGGCTCTAGTGTAAATAACATGCACGACATATGCTACAAGGCTATACCGTCTGCAGAAAACTGTGCATTAAACCCCGAAACCCTAAACCTCTAAACCCTAAACCCTAAACCCTAAACCCTAAAATTTAAACAGGATGCGTCCACCCTAAACCCCGATACTCGCACCCCAAGCAGTCCAGCTCTTCCCCTACGGCTCCACAAGATGTCCATCCTGTAGTGTTTAGGGTTTAGGGTTTAGGGTTTAGGGTTTGGGGTTCTGTACATCGATCCTAAAGTATTTGTTTACCTAGATTCCTGGATAGATTGGAACTCTCTTCAAGGCGAAGGTATACACCATATTAGGTACATGAAACCTCAACCGCATCTATTATAAACCCTAAACCCTGAACCCTAAACCCTAAACCCTCAACCGCATATATAGTTACTTTCAGCAGGAGTGAAGGAAAGACCTTCCTACAGGGTTTTCGTACGTATCAGATAAAAACCCCGTATGGACCGAATGCAAAGTACCCAGTACTGGATCCTAAAAGCCTTACTCTAATCATCCAAACCCCTGTATGAAGCATTCTGCTACAAGCGTCCAAGGGGCAGCCCTGTAGACCGACTAGAGTCACTAGAGGTTAAAGCTGCGAGCTGAACGCCGAAGTCTCAGTCAGAACGGGCTTCTCAATCCCACACACAATCGGAAGGCACAACCTTCGGAGAAGCCTACGAAGGCGGAGATCCGAATGATCTAATGGCCAGGCATGGAGGATGTTCGTCAGAGAGATGGGTGTCGCTTGTTCCGATTTATGCGGAATCCACCGTCCACCATTTTGTGTAGGACTGGGTTGTAGATGGTGCTGGTGTCGGTTGGCCGCATAGGTTAGCACATCGCGCGCGAACATATCGAGGCTTAGGGTTTAGGGGTTTAGGGTTTAGGGTACATCAGGCTGGACACGACTCGCATCCCTCTCACCCCGAACAGCCAATTGTGGCTCGAACGCGGCAAAAAAGGCAAGAACAGCACAGTGCAAGCGCTATATACCCCACAAGCCCCGATCCATGCCGTCCCAAAGCGTCCTACCTGCCTCAACACCTCTTCCTTGGGCAGGTAGAGAAGGACGAGGCCTCCAGAAAGAAGCCCTTGAAGCATCCAAAGAAGAAGGCCGACGGCTGATATCTGCTGATCCGGTCTTGGGTTCGGGGTTTTAGGGTTTATAGGGTTCAGAGCTATATACGGGTTGTGGTTTTGGGTTCGGAGTTGAGGTTCAAGGTGCAGCTTGCAACAAGCTCGTAGGCTCTTGTAGGCTTCGGTGTCTTAGGATTTCACTGACGTTGTCACATGCGTGACACGAGTAGTTAGTATGCCGAGAGGTCGGGTAAGGACGCTGCTATCAACTTAACCCTTACGCCACGAATCCTGAAGCACTGAAGTGCTCCAATGACAAGCCTCCTGTAAGCCCTTATGTCACCCCAAGCAACATGTCGTCCAAACCTATAAGCCCTGAAGCCATCGTACGAGGCGCAGAAGGTGGAGGAGCCCTCCGCCAAGCCGGCTAAGACGGCGAAGACAAAGAGCTCCAAAGGCAAGGACTGGGCTTTGGGAAGACATCACTTGTTAGGAAGCGGCTTAAGGACGGTGGTGGGCTTGCTGTTTCAGGGAGGATAATTTCCTCCACCGGACAGGATAGCCGGCACTTACAGCCCCCAAATCACCAGACCACTACTAGACCACCATGAATCTGGTCAACATCGGAAGCTACATGGGGTTTAAGGTTTTAGGCTTCCCCTTTCAGGGTTCAGGGATCTGAGTTCAGGCTCCGAGGTTCACATGGTGTCCCCTTCAGGGCCGGATGAAACGATAAATTGTTTTTGCATATCGATGTTTGTATATGAACTATGCAGTTTTCAACATGTAACAAGCATACGCACATATATAAGACAGAGAGAGAGAGAACGAGACATACATACATACATACATACATACATACATACATACATACATACATACATACCTACATACCTACATACCTACATCCATACATACATACATACATACATACATACATACATACATACATACAAATAGACATGGAGGTGGACCTGGACATGGAGATAGACATACACATACACATATACGGTTGCATATACATACCTGTGTATACATATGTTTATGAATTTATCTGTATGTATATATGCATACACACCCCTATATAACATGTATATGTATATCGGCCATACTTGTAAACAGAGTTCATCAAAAGCCAGGTTCAAAAAGTTCCACTGCAGCCGACGGTGACGGCGGCCTGCATCCCTCCTGGAACGCCAAGAAGACAGCCAAGGTGGAAGAGCCCTCAACCCTCAACCCTCAACCCTGAACCCTAAACCCTAAACCCTCTAGCCTTCAGAAGCTTGGGGTTAGGGATTAAGGGTTGAGGGTGTAGGAACCCTCATTAAGGGTTTAGGGTGTAGGAACCCTCATTAAGGGTTTAGGGTTTAGGAACCCTAACTAAGGGTTTGGGGTTTAGGGTTTAGAGTTTGGGTTTTTGCTTTTGGAATTGTAAGTACCGATGTGGGGAATGGCTACATATAGCACTTACAGAGACTCAGGGTAATCACTGAAGTAAAGCCCCTAGTTTTTCTACAAGTGCTGCACTCAGGCGCGAAGCTACATTGACTCTCGGAGCCCTGTCGTTCGAAGTTCGACCAATGTCCTCGTAGCCTCGTAGCATACCGCCGGATGGTAAAGTAAAGCAAGGCGAAATCACCGCAGTGATCCCAAAGGTCCTTCCTGCACGCTATCTCTCTCTCGCTCTCTCTCTCTCTCTATATATATATATATATATATATATCTTTGTATCCGTCCGTCGGAGGGAGGGGAGGAGTGGGGATGGAGAGGGAGGGATGGACGGATGGACGGATGGACGGATGGACGGATGGACGGATGGACGGATGGACGGATGGACGGATGGACGGATGGACGGATGGACGGATGGACGGATGGATG